>JAECUM010008837.1:0-82334 GCA_016617855.1 Megalonaias nervosa | reverse complement strand
AATAAAGATAATAGTGGGGTATATCATGAATAGATTTGCAATAAAATGTTAATTATATCCAAGTCAAAACAGAACAAGCACTTAAAAGATAGTATATGTATATATAAGAATCGATTTAACAGAGTCCGTGACTGACAAGGTTTTTATATTTTGTGTTTGTATGACAATAATGAAATAATAAGACTATTTGACCAGTGGTCTGTGGTCTTCACTTTTGCATATACTGAGATGTAAATTTTGTTGGATAAGAAAACATCAAAGGGCTTCTGAACTCGTTTTAAAATGCACATGGTGTTTTGTTACGGTGACAGACTTAATAAGGAGAGCTAATTAACGATAATATTTAAAGGTATGGTCTGTGAAGTCCTTTGTCCATTTGTTAATAAACACCAGTAGATACTGTAGTGACAATAAGAGAGCTTACACACATGGGTGCCCCGCAGGATTTTTTGCAAGGGGGAGGGGGTCAGTCAACCACGGCCAGGAGAGTTAGTATAGTTAGCAGTCTGAAAATAAAGCTCATATTTACTAAGCGCTTTGAACAGAATCTTGTGACATATTTTCAGCTTCATTTGCATGACTAAACTTGTCGCAATATATATATATATATATATATATATATATATATATATATTTGCAGTATGATTTCCAGGGAAGTCACGTGACCCCCTTGACCTATGCTGCGGGTACCCATGCTTATGCATCAATCATTTTATTTTCTCACCAACAATTATTAATTTTTTTAAAAACAAAATGGCAATACAGTATTTGCAATCTTTTTTACAAACGTAAATCTTAGTGAAATTTTATGTTCAATAATTTAATGGATTTTTAGAAAAATACAAAGTGATATGTGAGAAAAATTATGATACATTTAAATAATTATTATTTTGATAACTGGATTGTGTACGAAAAATTAAAGGGTACGAACAAATACATGAAATACAATACGTAACAATCTGCTTGTCTCTATCAATCTGTCTGTCTAGCTATGTATTTAAGATATGATAGGGAAGTTGTTTTAGTGCTAAAGAAATTGCATATATAAAGTGGAATTCTGCTTTTCTCCTGACAAGGAAAATCTGATTCTTGATGTAGTCCCTTTTTGTATATCATCTCCGATCTGGTTCATAAAAAAAAACTGTCTTTCTGGTCCCATTCCACAACAATCCTTGTAAAGTATTCATTCCATATATTAGTTAATACATGATCATTGTAAAGACTATTCTGTTTGCTGAAAAGTTTCTAACTCATACAATGAATCTTCGTGTAATGGAAACTGATGGAAATGGAGAGAAATAAGCATGCTTATTACAAAACATGGCATTTGAAGTTTTCAAGAGAGAAAAGAACACAAACAATTTGGATAAATGTTTGAAAAATATGTTGAAATGGCAATAGTAGAAGGGGAAGGTTGATGAAATGTGGTTGGTCAGTTCATAAGAAAACTGAATGACAGAGGACTGGCATTTTGTGATTGTTGCAAGAAAGATTTTAATTAGGCTAATCATTGTTGGAAGAATTTGGAGCAGCAGACAGCACCTCCAAAAGAATCTGCATACAGAGAAATTTAGTTTCAGAACCACAAATTACGGCCACTATGAGGAGATGCTTGAAAGGAAAAAAATCCGTGTTCAGAAAAAAAGAAAAGATTGAACACTGAGCCAAAATCATCAGTGGTGACAAAAAGGAAGCAAAAGAAATCTTTGCCAAGACTGGCATATCAATATCAACAGGTTGTGTCCAATGGGTGGAAAAGACAAGTGAATTTATGTGATTATTTGTATATAGTTGATGTATTTGGGTGAGCTATATAACAGATCTTATCCAGAAAAGAGAAAAGTGTAATACAATGTTTGCTGCAAATATAGACGAATTATTGTGACTAATTTACTGTGTGAACACTGACATGCATAAGCAATAACTTCATCACTTAAATATTGGAGAAGAAGTTGGTGACAATAAACACTGAAATCCTGTAAGCATTGTTGTCAGTTTTATCAAGTTATTTTTTCAAATGATGTTTGTTTGGAATGAAGTAACAACTCTGCAATATATTATGATAATAAGGTTCAGCAGGAAAAATTTTAAAGAATGTACAATGCAATTTTGGCTGGGGTCCTTCTGCCCCTTGAACCTGCGAATCAGGCAGTGCCCATTGAGACCACATGGGTGGGGGGGGGGCAGCCCCCCCCACTTTTGTTTTACATATTTTTCAGTTTTTTTTATGGAGGACCAAAATCATGTCTTTCTTTTGAAATATTAGAAACTTATTTGTAGTAAAAAATATCATAAGCTTTATTATTTTGAAGTTCTTAAACACTGTGGTTTAAATTGTAACAATTTAAATTATCTAATTCTTCACAAGAGTTCAAGTTTCAACTCTTTTTATGTTGTTAAATGATTCTTTTTTATTTCATGTTCAGAAAAAGCAGTCATGATGATGAGGATGATCCAGCAACCAGAAGGAAAAAGAAAAAGCTGTGAGTACATTTTGTTTTTATTTTGCATTATTATGCTTTTATCTTGTTAAAAAAGTATTTAGTGGCAAAACAAGCCTGAAATATATGACTAGAAATATGCTTTCATTAAGAAGGAAAAGTTAATAGAAACATTATTAATGATTAATGCTTTAAGGCTCATAAATTCAATAATATGAAAGTTTTTGGACTATAACTTGGTAATTGTGATGACTTTTGCACCTGCTATGGATTGGAGACTATGCTTTTCATGCTTATGGAACCAAAGTACAAGAGACTAAAAGACAGGCTGATATATGCATGCTTCATGATATAATTCAGGGGGATCTATAGATAATGACATGGAAAGGAAGGTCAGAATTAATAGCTTTTCTAAAAGGAGCACAGCTTATGCATGCATAGTTATATCATATTGCACATTTGAATGATTTATGCGCCGACAAAAATGGGTTGAGTTATTTCATGGTAAAGAAGCATGAAATATCAAAGGTAGATAATAATAATAACAATAATAATAATAATAATAATAATAATACTTAGTAATACTTTATTGTTGCAAGAACAGAGAAAAAAAGGCTATAATAGCAATCTCCCTTCATTCAGTATACCACTGGATCTTTCTTGATGGGTTAAAATCACACTTGACTACATGAAGCAGTTTTAAATTAAGAAAAACAGTGTATCATTTGTCAGTGTAATGGTCATCAAGACATTTTTATGTGGTTTGCCTTTAGTACTGCCCTTGGAGCAAAATAAATGATGTGTGTGTATTGGTCATTTTGGTGTCCCATTTAAAAGTAAATTCAGTTTGCTTGTTGTTGTTGTTGTGGGGCTTAACGCCATTTTTCAGCACACGATAGGCTATACATGGCGGCCAGTATAATGGTGGAGGAAGAAACCGGGAAATCCCCGGAAAGAACCACCGACCCACGAGAAGCTACTGGCAAGCTTTCTCACATATCCACATTCGCCTAATCCTAGACTCGAACCCACGCAGACAGAGGTGAGATAGCAGTGATCCGTAACGGAGAGCGCTTTAGACCACTCGGCCACTCGGGGCCCCCAGTTTGCTGTATCTTTTATAAATTTCTTGCAAATTGACACTGGCTTACAGTATTTATATGTATATAACAATTGTGAGCAAAATAGACCAAGATCTTCCTTTATATAATGTGCCCATCAGATCAGGTTCCATGCAATGTAACACGCACCTGACTGAGCAGATTAAACCACGATGTCATGGCATAATATGCCCATCAGATTATGCTCTGTGGTGTTCATACCGTTTATAATTTCTAGTAAACATTCTAAACCTTATTTTACCAGCACCTTATATCATAGCAGTTCTTTATGCTTTGTATTAGTGTGATTGGAAATAAACATGGTTATCATAAATTTCAAGGTATGTTAGACACCACTATCAAACTCTTAAAGAGACATACTTGGGACATAAATAAAACCTTGTTACAAAGACATACTTGGGACATAAAAAAAACCTTGTTACAAAGAGTACTTTCTTTATATTGAATCTCATTAATCCAAATGCAGATTACCTGATTAAAGTGTATCACCGAACCAATGTTGTTTACCAGGACTTTATTTTCACTCATTCTCCATTGTGAGATCTCCGATTTATGCATACTCTAATTTAGTCCCTTCAGAGGCTTGCCTAATACTGACTTTACAGTAAATGGATTGCAAGAAATTACAACACATAATCTATTTCATGTAACACTTAACAATTTCTAAAACCCTTGGATTAGACCAACGGCTTGTTAAACAGATTTGAATTTTGTTGATGTTTATTCCATTATTTCCAATATTATTATTACATGAAATTTACAGTTGGATCAGCAGAAGTTGATAAAGGATATTGTCAGTAGGTATTAAAAATCACAATTTATCATTTTAGTTACTATGCCAAGCTCAAACGTCTTGAGGAAGAACGAGAAAAGGAGCTGGCAGACAGATATCGTGACCGAGCCCAGGAGCGTCGTGAAGGCCTGAACAAGGATTACACCGAGACAGAAATCATTAGCACGACAGCTGACTATCGAGCCGTGGCCCCTGATGCTAAATCTGTGGAAAATTATGCTGAACGACGTAAACAGCTGATTCAAGAATCCAAATACCTTGGTGGTGATATGGAACATACTCACTTGGTGAAAGGTAGTTTTGTCTTACAAAAAAAGAATTTTTAAATATCTTTTATCAAAGGTTACTAAAAAAAAAAAAAAAAAAAAGAATTGGAATACAGTGTACATGATGAATAGTAATTCTTTGGTTGGAACATCAAAAAAAGAGTAGTCTTTGAAAGATTAACCAGACATTAATATCTGCTGAAAATTAGACTTGCTTTAGTTTAATGAAACTGGTCTATTGAGGACACTCAAGTGTCTGTAAAATTATGTCCTGTATCCATTATATATGGTAAAATGAAATGTCCCTAATGTGTCCTTTGTATGGAGATGTCCTCTGAAACAGGTTTCATTGTACTGATAAATTCTCTTTCTTTTGGTTGTTAGGTCTTGACTATGCCCTGCTGGAAAAGGTGCGTGCTGAGATTAGCAGTAAGGAGAAGGAGGAGGAGGAGCAGATGGAGAGAGTACTTACTGAGGTCAAGAAGGACAAGAAGGCTGGTGAGCCAGAAGGTGACCCTGAAGTCCAGTTCAAGACCAAGCTTGGCAAAAAGGTGTATCAAGTACTCTTTGTGAAAAAGCCACCAGAGAGGAATGAACTATTTCTGCCTGGTCGCATGGCATATGTTGTTGATCTGGAGGATGAATATATGGATATGGATATTCCCACAACAGTAATTCGGAGTAAAGCAGACTGCCCAAGTTTAGAGGTAGGGTCTCAGTTGCATTCGCAAGGATGCTGCAAGGGCACATGAGTGTACGAATTGCGCAAAATTTGTAAAATAGTGTACACTGTGCAGATTAAAGCTGAACAAATTGTGCAGTATACAATTTTTATTTAACTGTATTGCTTATCACAACATAAGTCTCTCAGCCTGTAGAGGTCTCACAGCACTTGTCATGACATGTGTCTTTGTTCAGGTAGGCAACTGTTTACACATTTGGGTACTTTGACTTGACACAAATGGTTGTTAAACTAAATTTTATTGCACACAATGGACCCTGGAACAAGCATTCTGTGATATTTTTAACCTCGCATTCATCAAGAATGTTTTATAAATGTGTTTAAACTACAGGCTAACTAGAAAACTCCAAATGGCTGACTCCCGACATGTCTCATCTTCAGACAACGTTTTCATCCAGGCAATACTGGCTGATGATAGCAATGATAACATTTTTAAAGTTTTGAAGTATATAATAATAATAATAATAATAATGAGGACTTTGTATAGTGCCTAATCTTTAGAAGCTCTAATCACTTTACAACATTTGACAACACTTAAAAAACATATATAATGATATGATTACAAAAATAAAAACAAACACCACGAAATTAGAAAACAGAAAACATGCTGTAAATATTTAAGGTAAGGAAACATTATTAGGTCTTTAAATTTGTTCTTGCAGTTGAAATAGGTGAGTTTTAAGAGCGTTCTTGAATGAGATCACTGTGTCTTTGTGTCTAAGTTCAGTGGGCAATTCGTTCCACGTTGCTGGGCCCTGGTATGCAAAAGAACGTTGTTCATATGATTTCATTTTCATAGTGGGAATAATGAGAATACAAGTGTCAGAAGAGGAGCGTAAGTACCTTGCTGGTGTGTACACATGGGTGAGGTCAGATAGGTATGTTGGACTGGAGCCCATCAGTGAAACATAGCAGAGAACAAATTTTGTGTTTAATTCTGGATTGAATGGATAGCCAGTGTAGGGTACAGAGCAGGGGGAAGGCGTGCTCTGATCGTGGTACTCTAAGGATGATCCGAAAAGCTGTGTTTTGAACTTTTTGAAGTTTCTGATTATTGGAGCTGGTAAAGAATTTCTGGAAATACCAGCGAGTGATTTTGAACCCAAAAATGATGTGTGAAAGTCCAGTGTACCTGCAGGATGGGCAGACACAGCATGCCAGTGAATTGCTGTATTTTGAAATGTAGCAAAGGCAAAATAACAAGCCTAATTTAGAATACAGACAATTTAAAAGTAGGGTGGAACTTTCATTTCTTTTCTCAAACAATTCAGCACTGAGGTATCTTATGCTACAAAGCTATCTAGAATCTAAAAAGATATTTAAAACTTAGGATATTCATTTGATCAAAATATCCCACTCTGAACAAGCAAACCATGGCAGTGATGGACTTGAAACACTAATACAGCACTATGGAAAAGATAAGAAAATGTTGCATAATAGCTTTAGTCAGAAAAGTACAGATTCAGGGAAGTGAACCTTTGGCTGAGCTCATATTAATACAAAATCTTATTTTGGCACAGCGATACAGGCAGTACCTATGACCTGTTGAAAATTGTACATAACAACCATAAAGAACAGTTTCCCAACTGGGTGAAACTGGCTAAGCTAGCTATGCGTGTGCTTCTTCTGATGGCACATTGTGAAAGGGCATTCTCAACAGTATTAATAAATAGACAAGGAATAGATTAACCTCAGAAACCATCAACATACTAATGCGTTTACAAGTACAGGAGGCATCTTTTGAGGATTTTGATTTCATTAGAGCCTTAACAGAATAGAGGAGGCAGAAAGAGAGATAAATATTTGAGTGTTAAGTAAATATTGAACTACACCACTCCCTCGATAACTCGCACCCTGATAACTCGTGAACCCGCTTATAACGCGGGGTCAGGCGTAGATCCCATTTTTTAAACCAGAAATTACCCCCAAAATAGATCCCTATTTTATGAACTTTATGGAAATCGCGATCAAAATTAGCTACAAAAACTCTGATATTTCGCTCATTTTATCATCGAAAACAGTAGATAGGACCTGGAAATTTTAATCAACATTATGAAATACCAAATTTAAAAATAAGTCATACAATTTTTTTACATCTTCTTTCCAAGTGACATTCCTAGCACACCGCAATTAACGATATGTAAGGAAATTTTGATCAATGAAAATGTCACTTACGCCGAGTGGAGGCAGTACTTTAATAAATAAATACAATTAAATAATTTTTTATCAATTGAAATTTGTGTTTTAGTTCAGTCTTCTAGTTCCTTTTAAGTGTAATCATAAATGCAATGTGTTCTTTTGTAATTAAACGTAAAATGTGTCAATCTACCGTAACAGCTATGTCCGCGAGCATTTCTCTGAGAACCTATTTAGGTGCCAACCGTGTTTTGATAACTGACTAGCAGAAGTATTTGTTGCATTGTTGTACTGAATTAAAAGCTGGCCTCCTTTGTATTATCACGTTAATTATGTCTTTTGAATCAAATAATGGAGGTGAAATAAAGAAAAGTTAAAAGGCACGAAAATCCTACAAACTTAAAATCTAGCCGCCCCGGTCGTATGTCAGGTGAACTCACTTCAGTTGATCAATTGCACGTTGTTATAAATGTTATTGTGTATGTAACATAAACTACCTTAAATTAACCGACTCATTGGTAACTGTGATTAAAGATAGCACGGCAACCAAGCAAAAAGAATACTATACTTCGTAAAATAAAGAGCTTGGTTTCACAGATGCAGACCATTGTGGGCAAGCGAGTTTCAGAGAATTCTTGAACTGGCACTTTGAGATATCCTCAAGAATGATAAAAAGTTTCATTATTACTTCCAATGAAATCATGATATCAATACTGTACTAATTGAACAGCACAAAAATTGAGATTCGATGTAGACGATTGTCTCACGAAAATTTCGCTTGTTTTTTGAACAAAAGGAATCTTGTTTGGTGGTGTATCAACAGTTAGTCTAGTTCCCTGCTCTTTTGACTCCCAATTTGGCAGGATACAATGCCATACCACTCTGGGAACCAGACTCATCAAGAAAACAAAAAGCAGTGACATAATACACATGTTTTCGTGTAAACGTAATGGTTGTTGAAACCAGTTGGAACGATCTTTCACATATTGGACATTTTGAAAATAAATGTTATTTAAACAGAATAACAAACAGCTTCATTAGAAAAAGTGCGTTATTAAAAATTATTATCGACATGAATGTAAAATTTAAAGTTCCCGACACACACACACACCCCCCACTGTTTTCTCGATGTCCAAGCGATTTTTTTCAATTTTTGGAGGTCCGTCGGTAACTCGCACCCTTACTTATAGCGCGGTCTAATGTTTGTGGACCCCGTTGTGTGCGAGTTATTGAGGGAGTGGTGTATTGCAATTTCCTCCTTCCCCCTTTTTTCCCTCCATCTCCCCTTATTTTGGTGACAAGGGGGAGCTCCTCCCTTTTTCATAAAGTCCTGGTGGCTTCTCTGCATTTGTGATAACTTCATTTTGTTCAGAAGAAATTTATACCAATAATACATTTTATTGTGTATTAGCTGATATTATTTAGTAAAATGGAATGCTGGTTTTAGATCAGAATGATATCAAAAGTATATTTACCAAGTTTGATAGTTCTTTAAAAATAATTATCTAAAATCGCTACACTAGCCCCGCACCTATCTACCCACTCCCACTACTTAGAGCATTCAAAATCAAGTTTGAATTACCTATCTAAATATTTCAAATGTTTCTGGTTCTTTTAGATTTTTTAATATTAAGGATTGTATAACAAACTTTAACCAGAAAAATTACAGTTTAAAATGAAAGACCTGCACATATTGAGTTGAGACATGAAATACACAAGTGCAGTCTTGATTAGACCTCATTTGAGGTTATTCATGTGATGTAATCTTGTGGGGCTTTGTGAATTCAAATTCAGTTTGAAAAATAAACATGAAGAAAACAATACAGCAGTTGGGTCTTAAAAATCAGAAAGCATTAAATTTATAGAAATTCTGCCCTATGGTGTAATGTAGAAAGCCATCTGGCTAAATGTCTTAACCTTGAACAACTTCTAATGTCTGGAACTTTGATTATGTGTGGAAAAAACATATTGAGGTCGAACCTCAGATTTTTATTTTTGTCTTACATTTTTTAAAGAAAATTATGGGGAGATTGTGTATCAAATCTTTTTTCCCACAGGCCACCACAACATTGACAACAAATGACATAGTGATCAACAAGTTGACCCAGATTCTGTCATACCTTCGTCAGGGACGGAGGGACATGAAAAAGTCAAAGAAACTAAAGGAAAAAGGTAAAAGTGAATTTGGCTTTGAGCTGTCATGTTTGTGAATAATGTATCTGTTTTACTTTTACAGTGCGGAACTATCTTTAGTTGATAAAAGAACTAGAGCTGGTTGCCATGGGTGTATCATGAAGTGCCTAGAGCTGGTTGCCAGGGGTGCCCTGCTCACTAGAATTTGCTCTGAAGGGTCTTAAACAAAGGAACATGGGTCAGAAAACCACAGTTAGGAAAGCTGTGCTTTCAGAAGTCATGACTTCTCTAATTGATAATGTGGAATGCTTGAACTTCAGTTTCAGACTCCTATCAATACAAGCAAAGTCCGATGTAAAGATATAAAGTTGATGGATAAGGGCCATAACTGCAGTCAAACCTATCCTAATGGTCACCTTTACTTGACTGTCAAATGTTCACAACAGTCGTTCTAAATTCCCTATGGCAAATTTTCTGTAAGTTTCCTGTGTGCAACAGTCACCTGCCTAAAGTCACTAGAGCATATCTACATTGACCATTTATTCTATGCAAACTGAATTTTTGCTTCATGAGGAAGGCATTGTTAAGATAAAGGTATATTATATGAATCAATGAGCAAGCATTTCTTATATCACTTGTACTCATAACTCAAGTCAACAGTGTAACTCAGAGTGTCAATATACCAAATTTGAAACTGAGGCAGTGTTATCATTAGGTAGATGGTCAAAGCAATTCATTTGCTGAGTGGTGGGGAAAAGTTCTTGTATTATCGCAGCAGAAATAAAAGTCACCTTTTCTACCAGTATGACGGGTATATTGAGAGTTCTTCATTTATTTGCCTGTGAATGAAAGCTATCTGAGAAGATAAAAGTTCATCTTCATTAGGATCAGGGGTCATTCAGTATTCAAATCGTGTCTGTAAAGGCAGGCAAAGTTTTGGTTCATTGGGCACAAAGAATAGCCATAGTCAGCTTCTTTTGATCTCGTGAGTTGAGCAACTAACTGATTCATCCAAATATTGCTTTCATTGCATGAAGAAAATGAGATCAGTGTATATATTTTTGTCACTGATGATTTCATTTACGTGATGTGTTAAAATGAGCAGTCATCTTGTGTGGAACAGAAATAATTATAACGATAATAATATTCAGTGCATGGTATTTGTTCAAAAATTAAAATTTTTATAGGTGAATCTGTGTATATCACCTGTGTGCAGTGGTCAGTTTTGCCTTTTCCCATGAGTGGCAGCTAGTGACAGCTTTGACTCTATGTGCAAAATGGAATAGATGAGACAAGACCAATACAAGGCATATCTTTGTGTTTGAAATAATGTTTGTCTCATTATTATTTAATGATTTTCGAGCTATGCTTATTACAGACAACATCTGGTAAAGATATGAAGTTGAACTCAGTTTAAAATAGAATAGATAATACCAGAACCATAAAATGCACATCCATGTCTAAAAGATAATGTTCATACCAGATTCCATTGGAATATGTTCAATGGTTCTTGAACTTTGCTGATTGCAAGGAACATTCCAAATTACCACGTAAAGACGGGAATTTGCTTCACAAGGGAAATAACTGTGACTAAAATCTTGTAGATTAGTCTAAATACTTTAAGGAACACGTAAGTCTATAAGACAGTGTTCACAGCAAATTTGCATCATCATATGCTGCAGAGTTCTTGAACTAAGCTGGTTACAAGCAAATTTCCATTTGATATACAAAGTCACATACCATAACACTATATAAAACGGAGTTTATGAGGAATAATCCATAAAATGCACATCTAGGTCTTTGAGGCAGTTTTCACGCCAAAGGGCATCAGAAGAGGTTGAATGGATCCTGCGCTCTGTTGGTTACAAGGATCTACTCTAGTATAGCTTTAAAATTGATGTAACCAGGGAAAGAACTCCATCAAATTAGATTTGAAAAGATGAAGCTTTTCAAAAGCAAATATGTGTGTAATAGGCAATTCACCATTCAAATAGCATGCAATTAATGTATAAGGATTGCAAAGCTATAATGGTTGCAAGAAGTATGATCAAAGACTGGAAAAGGTGATTACAATTTATATTTGCTTAAAAGACAAGTCCAACTGCAAATTGAACAGACCCCTATCTGCTGTTGCATAGTGTGCCAGCAGATCTGGATCTGTGCATTTTGTTAGGAGTAATCAGTAGTACAAACAACATAGACCCTGATCTGCAGGTACATTATGCTATGGCAGATCATGGTCTTTTTTGTTTGCAGTTTGACTCAACTTATAGCGAATACATGTAGTATTATAGGCTCCTGCATCTCGGTGCAGGGCCCCAAAGAAAAGCCAGTAAGAGTACGATGGATTCAGCAGTTATATCTTCAACACATGCAAAATAAAATTAAGACATAGATTCACTAGACTAAGCTGTTATAAGGATTAGCCAGCAGTAAGTTTTTAGTGTGGTGTGTGACCTAGTATGCTTGGCATAGATTTCCTTCATGCCTATATGTTTGGTACCAAGATTTATTACCATGAGGTAAACTTTTGTCTATTAATTAATTGATAATGTCCAATAAAATTAACCTTTCTGCCAGTATTTGTCTATGCACATTTATGCATATTTGTATCAGTCTATATGAAAATTCTGATGGTTCATGCTGAACAATTTTTTTCTTAGAAATTAAATGTGGTGGACAGACATTTGTGTATTTTAATAAATAAACATTCAAAGGAGATATAAAAGTGTATATCTTTTAAGTCATCGAAATACATCCATAATGGCAGACTCATCTGATGATGAGTCAGAATTGTCTATAGACAAAATAATTTAAAATATTGGAAATTTTGATCTTGTAAATATAAATCAAGAAGAGGAGAAATGTTTACAGCAGGTTAAGAGAGATATTATTGGCAGTAGCTGTTTGGAGTTGGAAGGCTTTAAATTTGCCAACACATACATGACACCTGAATTTTGTCAGTGGACTACATCTCAGTTGAAATATAATACTCACACACTTTCAAAATGTGTAGGTCCAGTATGAATATTTGAGGGATCCAAAACATCTCTTGTATATTTTCAGCTATTTTATAGTGACTGTGTATTTTCAGAGATAGCAAGATTTACAAAATGCAAATACATACCAGAAGCAAGAGACTGGCCCAAATCAACACAAAGGTTCTTAGACTGATGTCACATTATTTGAAATAATGGCTTTTTATGGCCATTTTATATTGATTTAAGCTATTGATGATCTATATTGGTATTAAATTGAGAAATTATTTCTTGTTGGATAGAATTTTGGAGATATTATGTCGCATGACTGGTTTGTCCCAGTAAAATGCTATCTGCGTTTCATTGATGATACATGTGAAAATCTTCAAGGTGACAGATTGCACAAAAAAAGCTTTACATTAGATCACTGTCATTGCCAAGTTAAGTTAGAATATGTTCAAGCAGAGAAATATCATTGGATCAAGCCATGGTAGACTTGGTATCAGACAATACATGAAAGACCAACCTGTCGAGTTTGGAATCAAGTTATGGGTGGTTGCAGATGCAGTATCTGTTGATACAATTTTGAAGTCTCCTCTGGGAAAGATTAAACTGTAATTAACAGAAATATAGGTTTGTCAGCCAGAGCAGTTATAGAACTAGCACAGCCTTTGATAATGAAAGGCACTGTCATCTACTCTGACAATTTTTACACCAGTCCTCAGTTACGATATGACCTATATCAAGTAAATACCTACCTTTGTGGCAAAGTGAACACAGATCAAAAGAGATACCCAAAGGACTTTGCCTTATCAAATTCAGTAGCAAGGTGCATGGTCAGAGAATCATCAGACTGGCTTATTATGTGTGGTCCCTTTCTTGCATCTTATTCCAGCAACACTTACTCTGCTTGCCGATGAACGGGACACGGGAGGAGTATATAGATTTGATCAAAACACTAGGACAAATCATTCAAAGCAGTCCATGCAGTGGTATAGAAAAGTCGAAGCAAAGTCGTGGGAGCATTCTTAGTACAATGCTTTTGTCATTGATGATAATCCTCCTAATAAATGGAAATGGGACTTGCTGTCATTTCATTTTGAAGAGGGACATGCTTTTACTGGAACATTCGAGCCCGAACATCATTTCAAGCATCCCAGATGTGAAAGCAACAGTGTCAGTAAACTAGTTGACAAAGGCCATTAGCCAACAAGTGCAGGTAGATCAGACAGGTTGTGCATTTTATGCAGCAAGAAACATCGTAATTATATGGTAAACCACTCTATTACCTCCATGAGGGATAACTATTACAAAAGGACAAAAACAACAATAGCTTGTGAGAAGTGTGATGTTCCCATGTGCTGCACTGCTCGCAGCACTTGCTTCCATGACTACTGCACAAAAGTATACTTTTGACAATGACTTGAATGCCTCGAGTCCTGGATTTGTTGTTGCCACCATTTTAGTATTATTATTCAATGCTTCACAAGTTTCTTTTCAAACTATTTATTTATAAAAATGATTTTTTATTTCTTTGTCATTTGAAGGTGACTTCCTCTTGATGCAGCATTTAAAGGTATCAAACCAGTTACCAGAGTTGTTCTTGTAGATTAAATATCTCCCATCCTGTTGCAAAATTTAAAAGAAAGTAAGAATTAGAACAATATATTTTTGTTTCATAAGTATGATCATGTGTTTGCACAGCATTTGTTTTGAAGATATTCGTATTGGTGCTATTTAAAGAACAAATTGAAGGTGCCCTGTATGATGTGCAGGGAATTGAAAACAACTACAGTCTAAGCATGTGACAGTCAGTGATTGGTAGTTAAAAGAAAATGTAATTATTCTGAGTAAAGACACAATTTTAATGTCTCATACTTGGGTAATTGTCATTTTACAGAACCCTAATCAGTGTCTCAGAGTAAACATGTCTCATACATTAAGCTAGCATCTGGCATTGTCCAATCTTTACTGTTACCAGGGTCTGTTTTTTTGGATATGTGATTGCAGGAATCATGCTGATTTCTTAAGAATCATGCTAAAAAATGATCTAATTGTGCCTCAATATTGCATAATATTTGTAAGTCCTTCATTCATTTCTTCATTAAATCCCTCATGTAATTAGAAAAGTCCACCTTTGTTTTCAGGTGGAGGTAGGAACATCCCCCTGTAGATCCAATGTTACATATGTTAGAATTAATATTTTTATCAGGAGAAGCTTTGAAACTGATAATAATTATGATGTCATAAAAAAAATCCCAGTAGAGCTTATGTTTAATGTTGTGTAATAATGATTGTCAGTACCTTTTACTTGATGTTGGGTATTGGCAAGAAATCAGATTATTATATTTTGTTTACTCTCGGGTGTAGGTATCATATCTTTTGTAAACATAAGCACTTGGCAGAAATAACAGCAAAAGATCTGTATGCACTCTATTTAAATTGATTTTGTAAACCAAAGTCATCAAAATTTTGTTTCATGAGCAGGATACAACTTGGATGCATGTGGTACTCAGAAGGCAAAATTTGATTTGGTCATGATTTTCCACTGTGGTATGTCTGTCTGCTTCTAAAGTCATATTAGCGTGACTGCACAAAACACACTTGACAGAGAAAAATGAATTGTATCCATAGATTTTCAGACCATTACAGTATTTTACAATTTGGAATATTTTGCACTTAAATTTTTTTACATAGATCAGTTATCTCAAGTAAAAGCCACTTCAGGTAAACAAATACAGTTTGATAGGCTTTTTGTGTATTCATATGTAAATAGGAACTATTTAAATTTTATAAAATTTTATTTAACCTTTTTTTGGACAGAATTTGTATTAGCACAAGTAAACATTAGTCACTTGAGTTTAGAGAGATGAAATTTGGTTTGCATGTCTGTACACATATTTAGATAACCTGATTAGATTTTCATTCCATTAAAATCATGTTTTACATTGGTCTACATTTTTCAGCTGTTTGGACTTGGATTGATTTGTCATCATTTGAGGCCTACATGTTTTACAAACATAAATTTACTTTAATGTCTTTTTCTAATGGTCCAAAATTGCTAATGGAAGTGTCTCCTAATCTTTGGAAATTCATAACATTTTACCTGCAATGTTTTTTAAAGTTGTTTTAGATATATCTGAAAAGCGTCTTTCTTGTGTATTGATGAATCATTTGTAAGTAGTCTTTAGTCACTATAAAGTTATCATTTCTTATAGGAAAGCTAAAGGATGATGAGAAATCCAAGCTACCAGGCCATGATGACAGGTGAGTATTTTTTCAAAGGTTTTTTTCTGTCCTTATCTATACACATGTATCTGTTGCATGGATTTCTTGAATCTGTTACATGCTCTCGGCTCTCTGAATAAAATAGTCTAGACATGTAAAGGGACACAACTCAGATTTTAATCCCCTGAAGAAATGATTATTCTCAGTAGTCATCTCCATTACATTGTTTGCCAGCATCTTATGCAGAATCGTTTCAGTGCAGAATGCTCATGAAGTATAACTGCTTAAATTTTTTAATGAATGTTTTAATCAATTCGCTGTTAAAAGATGAAAAAGAAAAGACTTGAACCCATTTAAAAATCAGATGTTATAATTATATAGTGCTATTGGTTTTTGCTTATGGAAGAACATGATTATTGGTATTTCATAATGTATATTTGTACGTTTGATACTGTTTACTATACTGTATTTTCTCAGCATTTCAAGCCATCAGCCTTTTCAATACATTGTTTTTGTTCATTGTACTATATTTCTTTTCACACTGCAAGCCATCATTATTCTCAATACATTGATCTTGTTTGTTGTACTTTAATTCCTTCACACTCCACGCCATCATTATTCTCAATACATTGATCTTGTTTGTTGTACTTTTATTTCCTTCACACTCCATGCCATCATTATTCTCAATACATTGATCTTGTTCATTGTACTATATTTCTTCACACTCCATGCCATCATTATTCTCAATACATTGATCTTGTTTGTTGTACTTTTATTTCCTTCACACTCCATGCCATCATTATTCTCAATACATTGATCTTGTTTGTTGTACTTTTATTTCCTTCACATTCCATGCCATCATTATTGTCAGTGCATTGATCTTGTTTATTGTACTTTAATTCCTTCACACTGCCATCATTATTCTCAATACATTGATCTTGTTTATTGTACTTTTATTCCTTCACACTCCATGCCATCATTATTCTCAATACATTGATCTTGTTTATTGTACTTTAATTCCTTCACACTCCATGCCATCATTATTCTCAATACATTGATCTTGTTTATTGTACTTTAATTCCTTCACACTCCACGCCATCATTATTCTCAATACATTGATCTTGTTTATTGTACTTTTATTTCCTTCACACTCCATGCCATCATTATTCTCAATACATTGATCTTGTTTATTGTACTTTTATTTCCTTCACACTCCATGCCATCATTATTGTCAGTGCATTGATCTTGTTTATTGTACTTTAATTCCTTCACACTCCACGCCATCATTATTCTCAATACATTGATCTTGTTTATTGTACTTTTATTTCCTTCACACTCCATGCCATCATTATTCTCAATACATTGATCTTGTTTATTGTATTTTAATTCCTTCACATTCCATGCCATCATTATTGTCAGTGCATTGATCTTGTTTATTGTACTTTAATTCCTTCACACTCCATCCCATCATTATTCTCAATACATTGATCTTGTTTATTGTACTTTAATTCCTTCACACTCCGTGCCATCATTATTCTCAATTCCTTCACACTCCATGCCATCATTATTCTCAATACATTGATCTTGTTCATTGTACTATATTTCTTCACACTCCATGCCATCATTATTCTCAATACATTGATCTTGTTTATTGTACTTTTATTTCCGTCACACTCCACGCCATCATTATTCTCAATACATTGATCTTGTTCATTGTACTATATTTCTTCACACTCCATCCCATCATTATTCTCAATACATTGATCTTGTTTATTGTACTTTAATTCCTTCACATTCCATGCCATCATTATTCTCAATACATTGATCTTGTTTATTGTACTTTAATTCCTTCACATTCCATGCCATCATTATTGTCAGTGCATTGATCTTGTTTGTTGTACTTTTATTTCCTTCACATTCCATGCCATCATTATTGTCAGTGCATTGATCTTGTTTATTGTACTTTAATTCCTTCACACTCCATGCCATCATTATTCTCAATACATTGATCTTGTTTATTGTACTTTAATTCCTTCACACTCCACGCCATCATTATTCTCAATACATTGATCTTGTTTGTTGTACTTTTATTTCCTTCACATTCCATGCCATCATTATTGTCAGTGCATTGATCTTGTTTATTGTACTTTATTTCCTTCACATTCCATGCCATCAGTATTCTCAACATTTTTATTAACTTAATTCCTGGTAACAGCTGCTAGTCTTGGGATATCTGTCAACAACAGTCCATGAGAAGTGAAACTAGAAGCTTTGCAATGCTAGTTTTGTAAGGCATCTTTAGATATCATACACATAATGCAATTTTTAGAACCTTTTTTGTCTGTTCCATCATTGAGGTAATTTTAGGTATAAAAAGGAGATTCAAGAATGTACTACCATGTTTTGATTTACATTTTCATTTAATCTGTATTAGTCAAAATGCATTCAACATGTTTATTTTTATTTTAATAAAATATGAAAATTCAGGTTCCTTATTTTGCTATGGAAATATGATCAACTTTATCATACTGTTCTTTAAGACATTTTCATAAATGTGTGAAAGAATATTGGTAAGAATATATATTATAAAATTAATTTATGTCAGGAGCGTTTGTTAATATGAAGGATGTGTGTTATTATCTACTTAATATACATATGTTCTTCAGTATATATGGAGAAATTGGAGAATATACACCAGGTCTCATGAAATCTAAGGAGAAGAAAGACAGAAGGGATCGTGAAAGAGACAGATATGATGAAAGGGATAGAGGTAGAGATAGGGGCAGAGATAGGGAGAGAGATCACGATCGTGACCGTGGAAGGAGGGACAGAGACCGAGATAGAGAAAGAGATTATAGAGACAAAGATAGAGAAAAAGACCGGGAAAGGAATAAAGACAAAGAATATGTAGTCGACAAGAACAAGGAGAGACGATCATACTTTGAAAAACCAGCAGAAGAGGTGAGATATTAAGGTTTCTGCCAGCACTGTGATTGAATCATTGTAGATTGGTTCTTAGACTCCTACAGGAATGGCGCAGTGTTTTTATGGCATAATTGTACAGTTATTAGGGTGACTGTAGTCCTCTTGGCCTAACTTTTGCTTAATACTGAATTGTTCTGAATTATACTGCTTTAAGAAGTTTTCTGGAGCTGATGTGCATATGTGTCTAGTAGATACAATTGCTGCCATTTTGTTGACCGAAGCTTTGTGCTAGATTTCTTTGTCAAATCTGTACAGTCTATAGTCAGTTTTATCTGGTGCTGCATCATAAATTGTGTAATGCAGATGGCCTTAAAATTGGATCATGATTGTTTATTGTAGATGGACTCAAATTCTTTCATACCTTTGATTTCTCCATTCATCACTGGAACAAAACCATGTAGTTGGAAATTAATCACTGAACTGGCTGCTTTTTCTGTACCAGAATCCATGGGAAGTCTTTGTACATCCAGTCATGTCACATAATCCATGGAAAGTCTTGTTGTATCCCATTTGTCTCACAGAATCCATGGAAGGTCTTACATCCCATTCATGTCACAGAATTCATGGAAAGTCTTGTTATATCCCAATCATGTCACAGAATCCATGGAAGGTCTTGTTACATCCCATTCATGTCACAGAATCCATGGAAACTCATGGTACATCCAATCATATTGCAGAATATAATCGTTCTGATTATGGATAGTCTCTTATAACAACTGGTATATTAGAAAATACTACAATTGACGGCTTGTAAAATTCATTTCCAAATCAGAATTGTAAAGTAGAAAATTTTGATACAAGTTTATACTGAGCATAATGTAGTTAAAGTGATCATTTATTTTCACAAGTAAAGGTGAATATCACTCAGCACAAATTTCATCCATACATTTTTTTGCATGCTACTTATGCATCCAAAGTACAATGCATGACATTGTTCTTGATTACTCCTATATGACATGAGAATTTTGCACTTGAAAATTTAGAAGAGGTCTGAGAAACTTCATAGCGTCTGATTACTCAGTGCCTTTTCCTCAAAATAATGCAATATATCTGATACAGTTGTGATTTTCTCTTTCTGAATTGTATGTTTCCAAATAACCTGACCACTTTCAGCTCTTCATTGCCAACAAATCAGTTGTAATGGACACAAGAGTATTGATTCGGGGGTTTTTTTTCCCTGCTATAAATCTATGGCAGTGGTGGTGCATATAGCGTTACCCATATGTCTCCACCCCATCCAGTCCTGTCCAACATAATTTGGTTTCTGCTTAATATCTTTTGAAGGACTTCATGAAATGAAAGCAGATTTAGTACAAGCCTTTACAATGAGAACACATAGGTCTGGGTCAACTATTACCATTTTCATAGTGATATTACCAGAGTTATGGCCCCTAATTGACTCAGAAATGTGTACTTCACTTGAATCAGATAGATACATTTCTAGTCTTTGCCTGTAATTCCTTATGTAATTTAGAGCATGCACAATTCTATTGCAGAAAATTACAACTCACTTATATGTCTGTAGTAAATGTAATTTCAACTTTTATCCATGTCATATAGAATGAACATTTTTAAGATGTATTTATGCAAAGCTCCACATTTCATCCTCAGGATGAAGATAAAGAAAAGGGAACTCTGACCTCAGCTAAGGAAATGGTAAAGTCCATCAATGAAAGGTTCAAGGGATTTGCAGAACTTGAAGAGGAAAAAGAGAAGTATGAACTAAGTCAGACACATAGGAGATGTGTATTGAGCACTACCTTTATTTTTAGGAATATATCAATTTCAAGGCTTCATACTATCAGATCCTGTGTGCCAGAGTGGTCCTATTTCCATTGAAGTGTGACTTAATATGACTTTGTGGTCTTTTAAAAAAAAGTAATTGAAAAGAGTGAGAAGCAACAAGCCTTGTAAAATTCAACAAGTAATTTATTTCCCTGGAATACAAAGTGAAAATGTAAAAAAGAACTTATGGTATTGCAAATTAAATCCCAAATGATCTTAGAATTAAAGACACAAGTCCTAATGATTAAAGTTCTAAATAAATATTATTGGAAATCCACATTAAATCCAATGCTGGAAGTGTTGATGTGTATGTAGTGGCCCATATAATGCTGATGTGCCAAGTCTTTTGTTAGATCACAATAATACAATCCAAGAATTTCACAATAAATTCAAGTCTCTGTTTCCAAGAATGTTATCTTGATGAGCACTCCGTATTTCCAGTGAATAAATAATTTGAATAAATTCCAGCCCAAATGAATTTCTGGATGCAATAATAATACAACTTATTCTTCTAAGATCTTAAAGCACAAATAATTAATTTCTAGAAAAACAAGATTATATAGTCCTCTTCATGACCTCGGATCACAGCATTTTCTAAATATAATCTAATACATAATGGAAAATAACCTTCTAGAAGGATCCTAATGTTTAAAATTTCAGTTATAATTAGAAGGACTGTTAATACAATTATAATATAGAATGTGAAATAGATCAGGTGGGCCAGGTATATTTATCGGTGGATTCCAATAACCTAGACCCAGACCCAAATAAATATGGTTACTTCTATTAATAATGATCTTAATATTAAACCCAAACTTGTAGGAAACTATTTGGCTATGTATTAGTTGTTTACAGAATTTAAAAATGAACGAGTCAGGTCAAGTAGAAAATGAACTTGATTTTGAACAAGGCGAAGTCCACCATACAGTGTTGTATTATCAGTAGCATATAATGATTTTTTAAAAAAATGTAAAAAAACTAACAATAAAACAGTGCAAATTAAATATACATAACAGACTTTTTATCTATTTAATGAAAATGGGAAAATTATATAATGCCTGTGTATGAAGAGAGAAAAAGGTGAGAAATATGACAACTCGTCTGCACAGGTAAAAATAATTTGACTGAATTACGTTGTGATATTGTGCTGATTAGTACGCAATTGAGACCATATCAGACTGGTTTGTGACTTGAGTGAACTACTTAGTTCCATCCAAATTCAGATTTTTCTGAATTCATAGGTTTTGACTTGATAGGTTCCAGCATAATTATTATGATACTCTGGTCACCCCACTGCCACCACCAACAAATTACTTTTTCTCACTGTAACCTTTTTAAAAGATATATATATCTTCCTCTTGTATACAAATTTTACTACAGTGGTCCCCCTCTTATATGGCCACCACTTCTGCACCAAGAAAGTGGCCTTATAAAATGGGTGGCCTTTCCAGAGGGTGAATATATTTGTGAGATGTGTATGTATATATGTATATAGCAGGAAAGCTACATATAACTTGAAGCTGTTAACCCTTTCACCACTAAGTAACTACAAGGGAAAGACTACCATTCAACACTAAGTAACTTTCAAGATCTTAATAAATGTAGGCAACATATTTTCAACGACTTGTATAAATTTTATTTCTTGTGATAGGAATACATATTTGGTACCATTGTAAAGAAGACAAATTCAGGTTTCTGTAAATATTCTCGTAAGCAAGTTTAATCTCACACAGATGATTATACAGGTAAATCAAAAAGTAAGTTAAAGGTAAATTTTACTGTATTCTCTATCAAATGTTGAATAAAGTGTTTAAAGAGTAATATGTGGTCTGTTTCTGATCCATTGTGGTGTTCTTCCAAATCATGACTTTAATAAATGCAATGTTGTCTCAAAATTCAAGCAAATCCAAAGGTGTGTTAACGATATTTCTACAGGTATTTAAAACCTGAAGTATACAAGGTTTTATATTCATTACAATGGAAATAAAGATGAAATAAAACACATGTTTTGACTGTGAACCAGATTAATTTAGCAAACATCCAAGGCAGTATTTTGTACAATTTGTCACCTTGAAGATTTTGACTGGTATCATCACTGAAATGCAGGTAGCGATTTACCTGGACAAACCTGTCACGTGACATAATTTCTCCAAAATTTGATCCAACAAGCTAGAATTTCTTACTTTTATACCAATACAGTTCATCTCTGTCAAATTTCATAACTTCCATCAGTATCAACAGGCCATAAAATGACTTTTATTTCTGATAACGTGACATCAGTCCAAACACCTTTGTGTTGATTTGGGTCAGTCTCTCGCTTCAGGTGTGTGCATTGGTATTTGTAAATCTTGCTATTTCTGAAAAAACAGTCGCTATAAAATAGCTGAAAATATTCAAGCTGTGTTCCTGATCCATCAAATACTTCTGTTGGACCTACACGTTCGGAAAATGTGTGAATATTACATTCCGATGGAGATTTTGTCCACTTAGAAAATTCAGGTGTCTCGTACACATCGGCAAGTTCAAAACCTTCAGATTCCTCATCGTCATCACTGTCGCCAACAATATCACACCATTCTTGTTGTACATGTTCCCTCTCTTCTTGATTTATCTTTACAAGATCAACATTGCCGATATTTTCAATTATTTCACCCCCAAATAATTCTGATTCATCATCAGACGAGTCTGCCATTTTGGATGTACTTAGGCGACTTCGAAGATTTTCCATTTATAGATCGGAAAACCCCCCCCCTTCTTGTAAAGAACCTACCTTAAAGTCCGAATGTATCCAAATAGTATGCATATGAATCAATGTATGAATTAAATATTTACTATTGGGGAATCCCAGACGTCGACCAATCAGTGAATTTATCGCCAAAACGAGACAGGTATGTCAGACCGGAATATCGGTCTACAGTGTTGAGCAGGAGTTGTTGTTCCTGGACCGCTTTACCGGTCTGCAGTGTTGAAAGGGTTAATATCTTCATTTAAAAGTAGCATTAATTATTAAAATGTTCTTCTTGTTTTTAAAACAGAGTTATTTCAAGGTAACATAAATTAATAGTTCTTATTCTTAGGCGTGGAATATGAGTTGAATATTGTTGGCATGCACATAACAAAACCATTCAGAAACATTATTTAAATCTTGGTACACACATTGTTTCCTATTTAAAATAACTCTCTTTGCATGTACTCCATTTTCCAACTGCTACAGAATATTCTTCTTATCTTTTACGATCTTGTTCATTTGAATCTTGCCAACATAAAATCTTTCTGCAAGTGAACTCACCCCATTGTCGTCAAGTCGAATAACTTTTACTTTTCCTTCTTAAGTATTATTTCTTTGTTTACGTGATGACATGTTAAATCTTTGTAATGATTTATTTCTATGTTGCTAATTGTACAGTACTGCAATTTAATTTTGCAGACAAAACTTTCGTAAACGAAACACCTTGTTATAAAGGAAATAAAACATGTACTGTCACATGATTTTTTGGTCTTTTGTCTGGTACCCTGTTTTGTTCATGGTTAATTGTGTGTGTGTGTGTGTGTGTTCACAAAATCTGTTTTTAGCCTATCTGACCATGTTATGATTTTGACAATTACATCGGTCATAATCATCAATTTTTTTTATAAAAAAATCCACTTTGTGGAGCCCAAAGCTGTATCAAAACAATGCTGACCCCATTTCAATCTGACCATGTTATGATCTTGACAATTATGTCTAGTGGTAATCATCAATTTTAAAAAAAAAAAAAAAAACACTGTGTGAAGGTCAAAGTTTTATCAACATTGTTGACCCTATTTCTGTCTTTCTATCTGACCATGTTATGATCTTGACAATTACGTCCGGTCATAATCAGCAATTAAAAAAAAATTAAAAGAAAAACTTGCTGTGTGAAGGCCAGAGCTCTATCAAAACATTGCTGACCCATTTCCTGCAAACGTTGGCATTAATGATATAATAACCTTTGTAGTACATGTACTTCAGCCAACACTTCTTTCAGTAACGAAAACCTGACATCCGGAAGCAGACATCGGGAAAGATAATCGGATTACTTACCTTACTGTATATAAATATTGGTTCTAGATACATTAATTATAAAATGCAGCCACTTGTGAGGGGCAAATTTTACATTTGTGCACTAATATGTTGGCAGCTGGTCGTGTTAGAGGGGTGGCCTTTCTTGAGGGGTACTTTTGAACACAAACTTGTCAGTGCAAAGAATGGGTGGCCGCTGGTCGGGGGGGCCGTTCATGAGGGGAACCACTGCAATCCTAATCCATAAATTTTTTACATTTGTGTTAATCTTGTGTAATGTATAATTAGTTCGAATTTGTGCAAATTAAATGATTGGAAAATCCATGAGAATTTATCTACAACAATATTAAAGATAAGTTTAAAGTCATGGAAGGTGATTTTATAATGAATGTCTTACAAGGAAGATGACTTTATGATGACTGGTCACTGACAAGAAGTTGATTTTCTTTATGATGACTGATGACTGACAAGGAAGCTGATTTTATGACAAGTCCAAAAACTAGTATTTTTACTTACTTAGTAAGACTATTAATATGACAATTATTTATATTGAAGGTTGTTTTATTTATCAAGAACCAGTTTTAATTTAAATTCTGTTGTATTAGAGCCAGTGCCAAACGTGAAGAAGAGAGAATTAAGAAGCTTAAAGCCAAGACAGAAATAGACAGCTATGCAGAGTGCTATCCAGGGTATGTCAACTTTTGCTTTGATCCTTTCTTGTAAAATTGATGTACAATAGTTTCACTGGTCTCTAATTGGCAAATTTGTTTTTAAAGATGTTACATAAACAGAAAATAAAGCAAGGTTATTTAACCCCATACTTCAGTGGTAGGCCCAATGCACTATCCAGCATGATGTAACAGGTGACTAATGTAGGCATAGGCCCAATGCACTATGATGTTGTAACATACGACTAATGTAGGCAGGAGTTGCAGTTCCTAGTAGCTAGCATCCTAGACTTGTGACCAAATGAGTGTAGGTTCAAATGCTACCATTAGTCCATGATGTATCATTAACAGACCTGCCAACCCTACTGAAAAAATCGGGAGAATCCCGATTTTTTTACCTATCTCCCGATTCCCCGATTTTTCAACTCCTCGAGAAAAAAAAATAAATCCGTATTATTATTTTTTTACGAAAACATCATTTTCCGTTTCCCTGTTTCTGTATCTGGTTTTTCTGTTTCTGGTATGTTTCTTAGTACTTTACCATATCTGGCCTGATTTCCATTTAGATTGTCTTACAGTGTGGTTCTCTTTATCTGACCCTGTCAGCAAATCTCAACAACATAATGGATATGTTTCTCAGCAAGAAGCGAAAAAAAAAGAAAGAAAAGGAAGTAACTAATGAATTTTCACCAGCCAAGAAAAAGAAACGGGATAGGAAATATAGGAGTGATTGGGGGAAGCAGTTTGCTTTCATTCGTCCATTGACTCGCGGGGCCTATCATGCATTCTGCCAATGTTGCTCACAGCATCTCTCAGTACACTGTGGTGGTCTAGATGACATTAATAAACTCAGTGCAACAGCCAAGCACAAATGGTGCAAAAAAGATAATAGCAGCATGAGGCCACTGCAGTTTTCCATGGTAAAGGAGAAGGATGACTTGTCTGTGATCAGAGCAGAGACTATTTTTACAAGAGTAAGTATTTGAAGTAAACAAAATTAATTATGACCAGCTTACATATCAAGCAACATTTAATTTTTCCCAGATATGTCGTGTTCTTGAAACCTTGAATACGGGTGTATGTTATTGGTGTACGCGAACAAAACATTTTTCATAGTTTGATTTTGTCAGAATTAGCATTAATGTAAATTATTAAACTGTTGTATTTAGAAGAAAAGGCAAAAGCACAGAAGGCTTCAGCAGCTGCTTGTAAGAAGGCAGGGCCAGGTGCTGGTGCTGCGATTGTTGAAAGCTGGTTTAGGCAGAAGGAAACAAAGTCATCACCTGCTGCAAGTCTCAGCAATGCCAGGCTGAAAAGAATAAGAGATAACCTAAACTCAAAACATACCCTTGGATACTGCCAGTTTTTAAGCTGGATTCAGAACAGTTTTGACAGACCCAACAAAGCTCTACAGCATGACAAGCCCCTAATTCACAAAACCTACAATCCATGTACAGAGTATTCCTTTCTATTGTTATTAAACCAAAGTATATTGTTGACAAGACAGACATCACAGCAATTGATGTAAAAGATGAAAGTTTGTACATTCGTTCTCAGGACTTGTACTTGGGTGAGGCAACTAACAAACTTCTAGAGAAGATGAATACTGAAGCACAGTTACAGACAAGAATGCACTGTAGGGCATTTCTGATCAAATCAATCTCATACATGAAGGAAAAATTTCCACTAAAGGATGACTTATTCATGCAAGCATCGAAGATGTGTCTAAACAATCTGTAGTATTGTTTAAGGACCTGGCCTTTTTCTCCAGCCAAATGGAAGGAATCAACACTGATGATCTGCACAGAGAGTTTCAGTTTTACCAAAGCTACAATTTAGACACAGAATTGAATGTGGAAAGAGCAGATCATCATTGGGTTGCTCTCAGGAAAAAAAAAGGATGGATCTAGCCAACTGTTGTTTCCAACCCTTGGGAGAGTAATGCTATCAGTACATTCAATATTGCACAGCAACAGCAGTGCTGAGAGAGCATTCTCAATGGTCAGAAAAAAACCAACTAGCCAAAGAGCCAGCCTATCAGCATCAACCTAGTAAGCTATTCTTGTTAGCAGATTTGGCACCCAAGGACAAATAAATGATGAACTTTTGCAGAAATGCAAATCTGCAGCATACAATGGACTGAAATAACAAAAGTAGACATCTTTATCATGATATATACACCTTATTCTTGTACCTCATGATTTTTTACCCTGCCTCCTGATTTTTAATGATGATTTTCCTGATTTTGATTTTTTCAATGTTGGCAGGTCTGCATTAAGGAAGGCACTTTACTCCAATTGCTTCAGCACTAAATAACTTACTTGTGTTATTGTGCCACAAAACACCAAACCAAATCAATCGAAGCTTGTGTTAGCTAATGATGAGATGCAAGTTTCAATTGTCTGGCAGCAGCAGTTATTGGGAAGGAATTATCATCTGTATTTGTGCATTAAAGTTTTGCAAGAAAAATTCCATTGAACACATTATAGCACTATGAATTTATAGCACCTCATTCCACAGAGCTCTTGTTTTCTTAACTTGTATGACTCATTCTTTATGGGCCTTGAGGAATGTTGTGATATTATATTCTGCTATCAGATTTGTTTAATCTCTGCTTTTTAATATGAAGCCAAACATGCTACTGTATAGAATCTTTCATCCAGACTGGTTGATCATTTCCACTGGAGACCCAAAAATTACAGCTATATTACATGTTGATTCCCTTTGTCTACCTCATTAGTTTATGATCCCTTATGATGCCTAAGCAAATGGACAGAAAGACATAGAGATGTGTAGATTTCTGCTGGCATGAAATATTGCAAGTTAACAAATTATTTTTCCCCTCAAATTTTGGCAGTCATTAATTCAGAAAGGCAATAAAATTATTGTTCTAAAAAATCAACATTAATTTGAATTAATAAAATTTCACTGAAAGACTATTTTTTTTATTTTTAATTTGGGCCATTTTACTCCTTGCATTATACAGAAATTCCCATTGTTCACAAAAGAAAATTGACTTTTAGGATATATATATATATCTATATATATATATATATATATATATATATATATATATATATATATATATATATATATATATAGATATATATATAATATGGTCATAAATTATATGGAAAATAACTGATAATCTTATTATAATTAGTATGGAGGAGGCAGCAGATGCTATTGATGACTCAGATGATGAAGTGGACTACACCAAGATGGACCAGGGCAACAAGAAGGGACCAGTCGGCCGCTGGGACTTTGACACACAAGAGGAGTACAGTGATTATATGGCCAACAAAGAAGCTATGCCTAAGTAAGTGACCAGTTCCAATTCAGGTCTCAAAGTACATAATTTTGTCATTGATATCATCTTTGTTATAAATACTTCAGTTATCCAGACATGTTGAATCACTAGCATTAGTTATGTAATATGTATTAACAATTACCATTGACTTATCTAATTATAGTAATCAGAACTTATTTGTTCATTCAAGAGATGATTTACCCAATATTATTTTACTTTTGCTTCACTTTTGTGATAGAAACAATCATCGATTAGGGATGATTTTGTTTTGGAAAAATATGTGTAACAGGAAAGCTTGACAACAGTTACGTCTCATATTCTGTGAGTTGAATTAAAAATAATTAAGAAATGGTTGAGTTTTGGAATTAAACTTGGAACCAGCGGCAGTGACCCTATGTTTTATTATGCCAGCTTTACCGTTATCAGTCTAGCATCATTTTGCTGTTTCACTCAAAGAAGTACAAATAATTATTGTTCTTTCTTAGTCAGCATTAAAGAATAAATTGACAATGCATTCCAGGATCTAAAGAAAATGTCATTGTTGGTTTCTAGCTTCATTTTGCACTTTTATGTGCTTTTCAGGGCAGCATTCCAATATGGAGTCAAGATGGCTGATGGTCGCAAGACGAGGAGAGCTGGCCCAAAAGATGAGAAAGCCGAACTAGATAGACAGTGGCAGAAAATTCAGAATATTATTCAGAAAAGAAAGAATGACCAGGATGATGATGGCAGTTATAAGAAGATGAAATATTGAGTGTTCACAATAGAAACTCAGTTAACTATTTTGCTTGGAAATTGTTGTATGTTTGTTGTAATACTTAATGTAATCCATGTAATTGCATCTGAGAGCACCATTTTACTAGCACAAACTTCAGACTTGGATATAGAAAGGGTTGTAGAAGAAGATAAACAGGAATATGGACCAAGATGTTCTGTTACAATGTCAAGCAAGAAAAAATCAGCTGAGTGCTTTTAAATAGATAATTTTCAATAAGATAAACTTGCAAAATGAGTTACATGTGTGGAGTATTATTGACTTTTTTCATTTCTGTGGTCCAGATCTTTCATCACAACATTATATATATATATATATATATATATATATATATATATTTACATACAATAATGTTTCCAGTTTACATGCTATTGCTATCTTTTCATGTAAATTGATAAATACTTTTCTTTGTATGGGTCATTAGATAATTGCAGAATTAAAAACAATTTAGAAATGACAGTTGCATTTCTTTTAGTTATTCAAAACATTTCTTGTCTTGTGTACATGTTTTGGCTTTTGTATACATGCCAGAGGACAGTATGCATACTTTGTATTTCTAAAAATATTAGATTTTTACTTGTAGTGAAATTTGATTATTTTCTTAATAATCATGGTAATCATTAACTATTAGAATAGATTTTAAAAAATTATTCATTCTCTTCATTTCTACATTCAGATTTGATGACAAAAATAAGACAATTATGATAGTTCCTCTTAGATAAATTCCTGATTTTTTTTCAAGGACAAATTACGGCTTTTGACAGAATGGCTGGAAATAAACTTGGTCATTGTAATGAGAGTCTTCTGTAAAACATGATTGTCACTTTTCGTATCAATACAACAAAGACTTGCCATTCTCATGTTATCAAGGACAGCAGTGCTACTTTGACGAACTGGAGGGGACAAATTACAAACAACAAAATTTATACTCTCAAAGCACAGACAAAGCAGACTCTTCCTAAGTTTGAATGGAAAGAGTTGAAAGGCAAAGATGATTATTGTGTAAGTTTGACTGCATCATGTAGGCAAACATTTAGCATAGATGCAGTTGTTTATGACTATTTGTGTTCACTGGAATAACAGTATGAAATATGGAGTTTGGAAATTTAGTAGTTACAGTTTTGTTTCAGCTTTTAAGTCATATAATGTATTTTTGGCAGATGAGACCTGTTCTTCATAAAATCCTTGTAAAGTGTCAACTTCAGTGCATTGTTTTCATTGGCTGGAGAAAGACCAAAATAAGAATGTTGATCTTTGAACACAGTTGCACTGATCTGCATGCATTCATATTAAGAAACAGGAATGGAGATCCAACTTGCAGAACCATAACATTAAAAATTAGCAGCATCCATGACAAAAAAACAAGAAAACATAGATGGTTTTTTAAGCTCTATTTTAATTAAAATTTGTACATGTATTATTACTATTTGTAACAAAAGCATGAAGAGAGGTCTGCCAACCAAAAAAGCAAAATGTGTAGTTTACTTGGTTGCAAAAGATATTTATCATAATTAGCTCTTACTGGTGTTTGTTTCTTTTCACAAATGCATAACACATAAATATGCACACATCCACTACTAGTGCCTGAATTATTAGATGGATTTAATTTAAAAAAGAAAAATGTTATATTTGTGACATTTTTATAGAGACAGATACGTAAGAAATGTTTATATATATATATATATATATATAAAAGTGAATCTAGTGTTATTACAGTTTTTGATAGTTTATAAGTTTGCTGATGGGTTCTGATTTCTTCTCACATTGCCATTATCAGTGACTTCATATAGGCTGCAGCAACAACTGAAGCATAGGGTTGCCACTCCTTTTTAATACCATCCTGGTAGTCGGCTATTCCACGAATGATCAGAAAACTTTCATTTCTGTTCCCTTCCAAAGAATCTAGAACACATGAAAAGTCCACATCAAAAGCCTTGACATCATTCATTTGGGCAAAGTCTCGCTTCAGATTGTCTGTTCTTGCAATTAATTTTCCAGTTCCAATCACGCCATAGTGAATCTTTGGTTGACCATCTCTGTGACTTATAGCAGCATGGCCTGTTGGTAATGGGTGGTCCACTTGTACTGTTGTTCCATCCAGTTTAGTGTAATATAATTTGTCTGATTTTATCGAGGGCCTATGAAAGTTTGATTCCTCACTGCAGAGGATTTCTAATCCCTGCTCAATGTTGGGTTCCCATGGCTTCAGAGCATGAATTGAGGAATCAGTGATATCCCGTAAACTGCTCACTACATTTTGCAGTGTTCGGTCTGCACAGTCCCAGCAGCTTGTGTTGTAAGTGTAACCATTGGCACTGCCAATCTTCTCTACCTTCTGACATTGGATGTACAGAGGTTCATTTTTGCTATTTGTCAAGGAAACCACCACATCTCCGAGTCGAACATGTTTGGAGTAATCTGCATAGTGAGGAACTCCACCGCCAACTCCCACTAGCAGCACATGCTCCACCTTGCTAAAGGTTCCTGTGGGAAGATATAAGAAAAATGTTCATTTTTTTTACGATATTTAATTGCCCTTTTTAACATCATGTTCACATTAATTTTTTTTTGTTTTTTGTTAACATCATAATGTAATGTAAGAAGAGTTGAATACTACATGGTGAATAACTCCTAGCAGTATTAAATTGTGACATGGTATAACAGAATGTCTATGCTGTTATATGGCAGAGTGTCTTGGAATGTTATTAATTAGACATAAAACTGAAAAAAAACTGATTACAATATTTCCCTTGCTGCCTGTGGCATACTGTAATATTAACCAGTTTCTTAAACTTTCAATCTAATTTACTCTCATAATACACCATATGTTCAGACTTGGGTAAATCAATTTTTTGAAAGACCTAGCAAACCCATGTGCCCTCGTTCCAAGTATCAGTGCTGTAAATGTAAACTGTTTTGTGTGCAAGGTTTCATCTGTGAATGGTGAGACATAGGCATCACTTTTCTGGCAGAAGCTGCAGCAACGAAATTAAGGTCCAGTGTTAAATATTTTAAAAGTCATATAATTTCAGAACTAGTTGCTGTATTCAGATAAAACTTTGGTGCAGTATTGTTATATGCCTGAGGTATGCACCCTGATGTGACAAGACTAGAGGTATCTTTCTGGCCTGAACATACAAGGCTGTCAACAGGGTTTCAGGATGGGGACTCCTGGACTCTTAACTCAGGAGTCCTCAACCTATTTCTGAGAATCTGTGACATAAAACTCTCAGGTCCCTCACTTTCAAAAGGATGGAAAGGAGAATGAAAAAGTACATGATCATTATTTTATTTCATATTTGAATTAAATTCTCAGCCTGTTCAGATCACATTAGACAGAAACTTGTAAGTAAATGTCCAAAAACATTTATATCATACTGCACTGTACCATCTACAAACTAGTTGTTTCAAATGAGTTAGTTTCTTTACTTTTCCTTTTCTTTGATTTACCAAAGGTATGTATGGAATGCTAGATATTGAAGCTTTATTCGTTTATTTGCCCAAGAATGGTGGCGCTCACCAGTTATTATGTACTTTTGAGAGAGTGACATATGTACGGTGAAGTTGTTTGCATTTAAAGCATGCACAGTGGAGAGAATGTTGGCATTCCTCTATGACTTTGATGTAATGTGGCTGACATTTCTTTGGATATTGTACTTTTGAAAATTATAAATGATCTTAGCATACTGCTAACTAAAATGACAGCTCCCTTGTGCTCCAGAAATCAGCCTGAATTTGTCTAAAGTACACTATCCTTAGCAGCTATTAAATAGGGAATATGAATTTTGCCAGACTAGACAATACCAGTTTCTGAAAGTGCAGTGAATGAATTACCAAATATATGAAATGTAAAAAAAGTTATAGGCTTTTTTTTTGACAATTTACCTCTGAAGTTCAGGAAGTGAAAATGACCAAGTGGAGCTAGCACTTTTTTGAAAGGTGCACATCTGGAGTAAGACCAAGCTGTATACTCTATAACCCATATTACACCCATCAATCATACACCAAAATAAAGAGAATTAAAGGTTCTTTGAACAAATACCTAAGATATACAAAGTCTTTTTTAAATACCCAGTATAACCAGTGAGGAAACCCAGGGAAATTCTGTTTCCTTAAAATTCTAACCCTATGCAAAATATGAAACTGTAGAGCACCACCTTAAAACAAATATAAAAATTTATGCAATTTCTTATTTTCATGTCATTATGTATGATGTTCTGAATAAAATGGTACATTAACATTGATTTTATGCATGAAAATAAGCAAATTATGCTTAATTTGCTCTTGCTTACATAATTTGCCATGAGGCATGTTTGTGTGAGTAGTGACCTTAATTATGGGGAAATTAGAAGTCATAGAGAATAGGAATAAAGTCAACTTAAATTTAAAACTGTTGCATTAAGTAAAAGAAATATATAGTGAAAATGTTTCGTTTCATTTATTTGCAATGAAATTAAAAAATAAATGATGACAAAGCAAGTTTGCTTTTTTCCATATTAAACAATAAGCAAATATTTTACCCTTTGACCTTTATGAACCTCATCTGTTCCATCCCTTTCAAACTGTAAAATTTATTGTTGACATCTCAGGAATAATAATGGCTAGTTTCATGTTCCTATCTTTCAGCATAACACTGGTTGCTATGTTGACAAAATGAAATGCACATTTTTAAAACAGCTCACTTTTTATCTTAAGGTTGGGGGGGCTGTACTTGTTTGAGACTCTGACGCTAATAAATACTGTTCTGTGGGGGGAAATACAGGAGAATTATTCAAAAGGACTGTTTTGATGCTTGCGACTTAAATATTTCAGCCATACAATCAAAATTAAATCATACAATAATAATGCTCCTTATGGTGGCGCTCGCCAGTTATTATGTACTTTGGAGAGAGTAACATATGTAAGGTGAAGTTGTTTGCATTTAAAGCATGCACAGTGGAGAGAATGTTGGCATACCTCTATGCTACTTTGATGTAATGTGGCTGACATTTCTTAGGATATTGTACTTTTGAAAATTGTAAATGATCTTAGCAAACTGCTAACTAAAATGACGGCTCCCTTGTGCTCCAAAAATCAGCCTGAATTTGTCTGAAGTACACTATCCTTAGCAGCTATTAAGATAGGGAAAATGAATTTTGCCAGACTAGACAATACCAGCTTCTGAAAGTGCAGTGAATGAATTATCAAATATATAAAATGTAAAAAAAGTTATTGGCTCTTTTTTTGACAATTTACCTCTGAAGTTCAGGAAGTGAAAATGACCAAGTGGAGCTGGCACTTTTATTGAAAGGTGCACATCTGGAGTAAGGCCAAGCTGTATACTCTATAACCCATATTACACCCATCAATCATACACCAAAATAAAGAGAATTAAAGGTTCTTTGAACAATACCTACGATGTACAAGGTCTTTTTTAAATTCCCAGTATAACCAGTGAGGAAACCCAGGGAAATTCTGTTTCCTTAAAATTCTAACCCTATGCAAAATACGAAACTGTAGAGCGCCACCAATAAGGCATTTACATACACATTAAAAAATATAGGTTTATCTGAAGAAGTTATATCAGAGAAAGATTAACCATTAATTACTCACACTGGCTTTATGCTGTGTTTACCTAAATCTAGCCAATACCTATTCCACACCTAAGCCATGGCTGACCAAAACTAAAAAAAACGGGAACATAATGGGGGAAAATGATGAGTATCATAAGGACACGTTACATGGAAAAAAGGTGTCTTCTAAGAACTTTACATGTATTTGGCACAGAAGCTCGGGTCCATGAGAGCCCTGCTCATAGGTGTCCACCAGCCAGAGGCCTCACTGTGCAGAACATTTGTATTTGAAATGGTTATTATGGTACGCCATCAGTATAAAGAGTCCCATTTATAAGACAGGCATAGTTATGGATCCCATTTTGTTAAATATTTAATAGGAATATTATGTATAAACTACCTCAATAAAAGGCTGTTTCTCCTACAAGGCAGTGGTTTTTTATGGCGAAGGAGTACTTTATTTTCATGCATTTGAGAATCACTCTTTGAATTTTATCCCAGTGTATGTGGTAACACGGCACTTGTTCTCCACTTATCCAAAATATTCTGAAGAAAATCATTACAACGATCAGTTGGATACGTAAATTGGAATACAGAACTTCAATAGTCTCAACATGTTTGTTTACACCTTTTACATGGATAAAGAAATAATCCAGATTTACAAATCCCCTGTAAGAATTATAAAGCAAATAGGTCCCCTAAAATCACGATTCATACTGGAGACATTCTGATAATTGGATTTCAGATTAACAACTTGGTTTCACTGTTGCAAGGTTGACATGGTATCACTTTGATGTCTATTTCTATCCATATGTCCATCTGTCCATATGCTAGGTTAAGGTCAATAAGACTAAAAAAAAACATTTATGCATTTTGGATGTGACTTTAGTATGGAGTAAACTTTGAATGAGTTTACATACTTAGCAACCTAATTAGATTCTTATCTCAGTTATCATGCTCAGCTATCTAAGCCTATTTTATTGAACATTTGACATGGGAACATTTACAACTATCCATTCAAACTTTTTTTTCAAAACTCAGTATATTTCCTATACTATAATTATTCAGCAATGTTTTATATATGCAGACAGGATCATGCTTTACATGGACAAACCTCAGTTATAATTTCCTTGAAGTAACAAAACTGATTTGTATCTCAAAAGACCAGCTTGCAGGGTAAAACATTTTTAATATCTTGTTACAAACAACTCAGATTCGTAAATGATGAACTTTGTTGAAGGCCTACTATGTAACTTACCTAAAAGTCTTGTGACTGTATTTTCGGCTGAAATCACTCCAATCTGCGCAGAACCTGGGGTTTTGGACAGCTTGGTACTAACCACTTTGAATCGCCCAATTTGACCCACAGTGTACACCTGAGACTCACCTGTAATTATCCATTTAGGTAATTGCAAGTAATTAAAACTCTGATCATACTGACAGACAGCCCAGAATATTATTTTGATGGATGTAGCAAAACCTGTTAATATTCTGGTATTTAGAATGAGTTTTGTTACATTTATGAATTTGTAGAAATTTATGTTACTAAAGCATTCAGTTATTTTATTACTTTTTAATTTCATTCTGATTTTTATCCCATATCAAACACATTTCTAGTTTCATTGAGATCTACATTCCATGTCAAACAGCTTTCTCATATCTTAACTACCATAAAATGTTACTGAAGAAAACATATTGATAGGCTTTTTGTCATAAATAAATATATGCAATTAGAATGTAAGCTGGCATTATTGATTGCAAGTTTGTATATGAATCAGCTCCTGATGTTAAAAAAACAAAAAAACAAGTTCCAGTATTCTTTAAACTATAGTTATTAGCAGTGGTTGCATCACAAAGTGCCCGACTTGCTAGTTTGTTTAGCAGAACCTAAAACTAAAGAACTTTGTGGAAACAAAAAGGCATGCATCAAGCAACAATTGGCCATGAATCTACAAATTGATGAGACAAAAATACTGGCAATCAGACTTGCAAACGAGTTAACGATTTTAAGCTGCAGATAAGATTTATTTAAAATCCTTGATCCTGTAATAAAAAAACATAGTTGGAACAAGTAGTGATAAGGCAATTTCACAATGAATCTCATGGGAAGGAGACATCTGAAAACTAAGCAAAACTTAAATCCCATTAGTATAGAGCTGCATGTCAAACACAGCTGTAATCCAACAATCCTAGATAAAGATCTGCTGCAGAAACCAAGTTGGGGGGTGGGGGGAGGGACAGGCAATCAGGGGCAATAACTCATGTAAATGATAGCATTAAGAGCTGGAATAAAAAGATTTCCTACATGTACCAAGTAACTGTGATTCCCAGGTTTTGACAGTGAAAGAATTTTATTTACATGATTTTACAGTCAATAAAGTAAAATTTGAATTGGATAAAAATGAACATGCCATTAATGTTAATTTTATTTCAGTGTATCAGTTATATTTCTAATTTAGGCTTTGAAAAAATTCACTATTTTCAGGAAAATAAGAAACTAAAAAATATTTTTGACTTTTCAAAGTTTTTTTGGTATGATATCTTTCCATGTTGGATAATAAGCCTCAAATCATTATATTTGAAACAAAAATTGTATTCTTGCATGAAATATTTATTTTAGATTGCTAACTTCCATAGTTTCAGGTTAATCAGTATAAAGTAGAACATCAAATTTGGTTGAGATCTGCATGTTCTCAGTAAAGTTGTGACAACCAAAGTTAGGAATACTGGCAACTAAAGTAAACATTGGTGTGAAATGCTAGAAAACAAACTCATTCTAGGTTTTAAAAAGCTGTAAACCAATTTTAGTTGAAATTAAACCATTCCAAGCAAAGTTGTATTGTGAAAAAAATAATTGAGAAGAAAAGAAATCCCTTCTCTCCCCATGGCTTCAAGGGACATAACTCCTTGAAATAAGTACTAAGGAGACTGAAAATTAAAATCTTGTATAATCTACATAAAACTCCAAACCAAATGTGGTTGAAATCAAACAATTTCCAGTGAAATTATCTTGTAGAAAGAAAATTGCTGACTGGCAGATGGACAGCTCAATGGATAAACTGATGGACAGTGTGCTTTCTTTAGGGCTCTGCCACCTTGAAGTGTAGTCTTAACAAACAGATCTAGATGAAAAACCATCATCTTATCAGAAGCTAGCTGTTTTACAACCCAAATAAGACTGTTGAATGAATTAATATACTAAGAACTATAAACTATCGTCAAACTGATTATGCAAATTATCATCATTACCCTGCATTTTTCTAGTAACAGGTTGTATGACATTTCATTATAGTGTTCATTTGTATGATTTGTATGATTCATGACCCTGGAGATTTATTATGAAATCAAGTCAGAATTTTTGGGGCTAATCTAGGTCACTGGCCCCAATTACCATAATATATGCATAGACAATATCCATCAATCAAGAATGCGTATACATTCTGTGTTAATACTATTACTATATTTTCTTGTCTACACAAGAAATGGTAAATAAATAATGCAACTCATTGAATGACAAAATAATTCTATGTTGACATAAATCTATAAACATTTTATTGAGATGGATTAGTATACCAAGGTTCATCTAAATCCTGTTCTCTTAGATCTTGATAATTTATACCAAAAAAAGGAAACAGAAATGCATGATATTCATTGTGCACAAATAACTAAAATAACAAAACATAAAATGATGTGAGGCAGTAACAAAATCATGTCTACCAGTCTTTATAGCAAAATTACCTACAATATGTGAATTTTGAGAAAACTTTATAGAATAAAATGGTATTCCAGTGGTATGATATTCCTCAACATTGAATAGTGTTTTATAATGATAATACTCTAACTACATTGTGATGACTGATATTATAATGCCAATTACGACTCATACAATCATTCAGCCTTCGAGAAAATGTTAATATTTACAATATCATGAGAGACCTATACAAACTGAAAACCATAGCTAAATAATAAAGTTTTTACATGTGATATCTTATTATGCAACCCAAACTTGAAATTATTCAGATATCTTACTTTTTAAACTTAAGGGTTTTTATAACATCACATCAATTTTGAGTGCATGAAGCAATGTATGACAATAATTTTGGAATGTACAGAGAGTCAGTGATGACTAAAATGAATCTGAAAGGCACACTTTAAAATGGACATGGTAATGCAGAATTATTAACCTTTTTAAAAATTTTAACTTCTGGAGTAAAAAAGGTTTGATTTAAATTTATTTAACAAAAGTCACTTGTTTGAATGTGCCTCAGTTGTAAAAAACTTTGAATTTGTAAATTAGATAGGGACCTAAATCACATTGTCATGTTCACAGGGTCAGAATTAAACAATAGTCAATATGCATGCAGTTCTAAAATAGTGTTTTGCAGGAAAAATATCCAAAAGACAATAAATTTAGAATAATTTTGCAAATGCAGAACTTTATGAAATTAACATAGTCTTGATTAGCTTATTGACAAAAATCACATAAAATCATTTCTATGCAGTGCAAATTTTGTTGAATTGTTTTCTGACACTTGAGTAAAACTTCATTGATACTTCTTTGAAAATCACCACCTCTTTATGCCAAATTTATAATTGATTAAAAAAAGTTTTAAGATTGGTTCAGATGCCATTTTGGACATCCAAATACACTATTAATCTCCCCAAATCTTTGTGTTCCTGATTCAGTCAGTTATACATTTATTTCATTATTGAAGTAAACCAAACCAATTTGTTTTTCAGAAATGCATGCATGTGAATTGGACTTGCATATCAAAACATAAAATGTAAACAATACAATTGCAACACATTTGAGGTTTAGTAGCTGCACAAGTTACATACTGTATTTAGCAATTAAATGAGGGGAAATCAAGAGGCAAATACACTCTCAGGAAAAGCTATATAATTAATGTCTGTAAAAAAAGGTTTATTTTGTCTGATAAAATAATAATGATAAATTTTGACTTTAAAAAGTGATAAAATAGTATCAAATTGTGCATTTCTTTAAACATTACATTAGAAATTGAAAATGAAATATTCTGTTTCAAGTGCATTTCAGATCATCTACATGTGAATAGAACAAATCAATGAATTTACATTTTCATGCACACAGATGTAATGTACAGTTAGTTTTATACATATACATTGTTCAGGCATCAACTTATGAGTTTCTAAAAGCAATTATTATTTATCCCAAATTTTTTTATATGTATAAAATTTATTTAATGGATCATCTGAAAAGAATACCTCAACACAGACATTTTCATTCACACTGTTTGAAATTGCAATAATTTTTATAAATTTCAAATTTTTCCTGAGATTTTACAGTAGTACTAAAAAGCCTGTCATAGTATATGTATGAAATGGTATCTATCAATCTAATGCTCATGTACACATAAAATGTCAGCTCTCATGAAAATGTACTCACCCACATAACTGCGTCTTGCTAGCAAGTCGTTATACAGAAATAAAACATTTAGTGAATGGAAAGTTTTGTTCTCCATGCACATGCTCAAGGCTTAAAGCAGTAAAACAGTGGATTGGTGTTTAACAACACATCATCATATCAACAGTTATATCATGTTAGGGCAATTATAATAAATTGTCTGACTCTGAGACACCATAGAAGCCAAGAGCCCACAGGAAATTTTATACAGCAAAAGAAGAGCTCTCTAAGACACTCAGCTTTTTTAAAATTTACGTTATGATGTCACTCATTCCCATGGTGTATTGTTTTGCTGTGAACTTTGAGAGAGACTGGCAGGAAATGACATAGCTGTGACTTTGTTCTTATTAAATAATGAAAGATAAATTACAAGGGTTTTAATACTTCCAATAACAGTGCTATAAAGGAAAATTTTAAATTCAGTGAAAAGTACATAAAACCTTGGGAAATCCTTTGCAGTTTTCACTTGACTAAATCAAATATGTAGACTTTTCTGTGATCTCAGTAATTGTGTCATTCTGAAACAATTCTTCATCAGCATATGCCTTAATTTGTGTATCTGATGAAAGTAGTCTATGATCTCAAATTTGCACAAATTTGGCAAATATTTAAGTACTCATTCAGCTAATATTGTACGGGCAATTATTGGTAGAGTACTTTTCCCATTATGGTCAATTAGTAACAGTACTTTTTCCCATTATGGGCAATTAGTAATAGAGTACTTTTTCCCATTATGATCAATTTGTAATAGAGTACTTTTTCCCATTATGGGCAATTAGCAATAGAGTGCTTTTTCCCATCATGGGCAATTTGTAATAGAGTACTATTTCCCATTGTGGGCAGTTAGTAATAGAGTACTGTTTCCTATTATGGTCAATTAGTAATAGAGTACTTTTCATATTATGGGCAATTATTGGTTGATTACTTTTTCCCATTATGGGCAATTAGCAATAAAGTACTTTTTCCCATTATGTGCAATTAGCAATAAAGTACTTTTTCCCATTATGGGCAATTAGCAATAAAGTACTTTTTCCCATTATGGGCAATTTGTAATATAGTACTTTTTCCCATTATGGGCAATTATAATAGAGTACTTTTTCCCAATATGGGCAATTAGTAATAGAGTACTTTTTCACATTATGGGCAAATAGTAATAGAGTACTTTTTCACATTATGGGCAATTAGCAATAGAGTACTTTTTCCCATTATGGGCAATTAGTGATAGAGTACTTTTTCCTATTATGGGCAATTAGTAATAGAGTACTTTTTCCTATTATTGCCAATTAGTGATAGAGTACTTTTTCCCATTATGGGCAATTCATGATAGAGTACTTTATCCCATACTCGTCTGTGTCATGATCCTCACTTGGGGCTGGATATTGAACTCAGTGTAGCACAAGAAAATGTAGAACATCCTACACATCTTTAAGTGATTGTGATTGCTTGGACCCTTAGCTATTCAAAACTATAAATCTTTTGCAAATATGTTAAAATTCTCACAAACAGTCATCCTCAAACTTTGTAAATCTTTCCAATTTTTATTGTTCTCTTTAATAGATAATTGCATTTTGTGAATGTTTCTAATACAACTAAGAGGTAGATCAGCAAATGCAAATACAAAACTTTTGTAATTTCTTTTGTATGATTCTGTGAGAAAATATTGCCATCAATTTTCGGAATTTTCATATAAATTGTCCTTTAATAATAGACTTTAGCAAATGTATGTAAACTCCAAGCTTTGGACAGATGAATTTATATCTACAAGTGACAAAATACATTCAGGTATAGCCAAGAATTATTAAAAAAAGCAACCATTAAGAGTCTGATTTCTTATTCTAATTCTAATTAATAATCAAACCATGTGCCAACTCAAACTGGGGAGACTTGTTTTGGTTTAGACTTTCCAAATAAAGAATTAAAATATGGGATTTTTACATTGTAACTGCAGGATGAATATTATGTTAAAGTTTACATTTCATTCTATCAAATACCATGCACTTTATCACTCATGCTGATATTATGACCTATTTCTGGTTATGACTTATTTTCGGAGTGAGTTAGATATAAATTATCATTAATTTTATATATTTTAGAGCAAGTATTTTCCAGTTGTACATTGTCCATTTTCATTTTCAAACTTTAGTAGTGTAAACTTTGGTGCACTTTATATTAGTCCATACGCAAGAAGATGAAAACATTTTTTATAATTATTTACCCCATATTTTGTACGGCTGGTCATGGATCTGAAGAGTTTTTAATGATGACCTGTTGTTCATTGTCCATTGTCTGTTCATCTGCATAAGTTTGCTATCCCATCTCTTCATAAACTATTTGGAGGATTGCAATGAAACTTTAAATATGCATTCATCCAAAATGTATAGTTGTTTCTAAATGAAACTGGTGCTGCTAACAGACATCCAATATGGCCACCACAGTGACCATCTTGAAAATCTTGTTATTGCTACTCTTCCTGAACTTTGGTCATACATCAAAATGATGTTTTCACTATTAGGATTCTTACAATGTCTAATGGGTTTAAAATGAAAAATGGTCCTAAGATGACAGCAGATATTGCCACAATAGTGACTGGCTTTAAAATCTTTGTGCTATTCCTCCTTGAAGGATGGTCATATTGATATGGACTTTTCACCACAAAAATTTTTATGATATTTCTTGGTTTCACTCCAGGGTTTTTGGAGTACCAGTAAAGGGCAAAGATGTTTGTTTGCTCAACAAGTCTGTTATTACAGGAAAGTTAACATTCATTTACACATCTTTCACCTACTTGGATCAACATTTAGTTTTTATCACTATTATGTGTGGACAGCTAATGATAACAACTGCTTGTCTGTCCTGAGGAAATGGACTTGAAATAGCACAAAGTACAATAACTTTCCCTGTGATTGAAAGACAAAAACACATTTTCACAGTGTAGGCATTACTCTTTTCAGAAAGTGCACTCAGGAAATTTTTAAGATTAAAAAACACTTAAAAAGTTCTTGGCTCATTAAAAAATAATATACCTTTGAACACTAGGAAATGAAAACAGCTATGCAGAGCTAGCAATCTTTATGAGATGCACATTAGAATTAAGGCCAATCTGTGTACTCTCAAAGCCAAATGAAACTTATCATTGATGTATCAAATTAAAGAAAAGTGTTGGGTTTTTTAAAATGTTATTTCTTTTTTCTTAATTTATAACAGTGATTGCATGTATTGAACAATAGGGGGAATATCTCTTTCAGTTTTTAATGTAGTGCAAAAATAGGAAAATCTAGAGCAGAACCTTATAACAAATTTGAAGATATATGCAATTCCCATTTATCTTTTTCACATGATTATGTATGAATTTCTGATAAAATGCTTAATTAATATTGATTCTGTGTATGACAGTAACCTCATTATGCCTAGTTTACTCTTCCCCATACAACATGACTTTATGTGAAATGTACCTACCTGTGTTCAATTTAAAAGTCTTGAGACATGAAAATAACATTAACCTAAATAAAAAACTGTTGGCTTAAATGGGAAAAACATTCTTTTAACTTTTCTATAATAACATGAAGCAGCATGACAAGCATCCATATACTGGTCACACTTTGACCTTTAAACCCTGAACTGTCACATCCCTATTCAAACTTGAGAATTTAATTTGTATTGTGTGCTTGACCTTATTACATGATTGAGGATAGAGTTTTGGTGTATACTTGCTTTTTCCCAGTTTATAAGTTATAAATAAGTTGTTTACTGATATCAGAGTTCAAGGTCTAGCCTTATTTACAAACTTAGAATGTTCTGGAAGTGAACTTATGACCCACATCCTAGTCATTTTATTGTGTCCTATGTTTTTATATAAGGTTGTTATAAACAAAATTATTCAATCCAATCTTAAGATTGGTCTGTGGAATTATTTTCAGTTGTGTTCAGATATAATTTGAGAGGAATCATTTATTTTAAAATTATTCATTGGAATTACAAAGTGCTCATTGACTGTTTGGACTAAAACACTATATTGGGATTATTGTGTGAATTCATTCAAAGACATTCTGGATTATATCATTGTGATACATCAAGGCTGTTGGTACATCAACCCATTCAAGACTATTGGTACATCATCACATTCAAAATTGGAATTTATTTGGAAAACTCTATACATTTGGACTTGTGATAGAACTATTAGGATAATTTGGGATTTAATTCATAACACTGTAAGTTCCACTAAAATTTTTGCTTTGTGATTTGGAGAAACAAATTTATTTGTTGATTTGACAAAACTTGTTGGTTTTGCTTCTATCTGTTATTTAGTTTAAGACAAAAGAGTTGTGACACCATCCATGAACATATAATATATTGATACAGCATTTCACCACAAGACTTATAATGTCTAGTTGGTCCTAAAAGAAATATGTGTCAATCTGATATCCATAGCTTAAAACTCACTATTGCTATCCCTCATGAATAGATATGGTCCTTTAGATGTGTGGTGTTCACTAAAAGACTTCTTTGGATGTGTAATTGATCCAAAATGAAAATGTTGCTAATCTGACTTTCAAAATTATCTGCTATTGCAGTCATCTGAAAATTTTTTTAATACTACTCCTCTTTAATGGCTTGTTATATCAACATGGGGTTTTCACTAAAATACTTATAAGTAAACTTGGTCTTAAATGAAAATGGTGCCCCTTGGACATCCTAAATGACCACCAATATTGCTCTTCTTTGTGAATGATTGATCTTAACAATAATAACAATAACAATAATAATAATGATATTATATAGAGAGTGGCTCATTTAGTCAATGACTATTCTCCCATGAGACTCTCAGGAAGAAAATATAACTAAGTATATACTACAGATTGAAGATGATAGTAACTTATTTTAACATGGTTTTAGTATTATGATTAGAAAATTCTATTAAAATCTATTAGTAACACATACATACTCATGATACCTTTTTCCAAAATACTGTAATATTTTCTGCAGATTTTAAATGCAGTGGAAGCCAATTGTACCAGAGTATAGTAAGATGTTCTTACATTGTTCTGATCTTGGTTTTGGTGGATGAAGGTCTCCATCTGATGTTCATCTCATAATGGTATGAGGCTCTCATTAATAGGCCTCAAATTATATTTAGTTGGTCATAAGTGAGGATCAGATATCCAGTAAAGCCACCACAAAAACCATCTTGAAAATATTGTTATCGCTACAACACCTGAGCAGATGGCAAGATCAACATGGGGTTTTCACTAATAGACTTCTTATGATGTCTGGTTGGTCTTGAATGAAAATGGTAGCAATCTAACATGCACTATGACCAAATGCCGGCCAACCTGAAAATATTTTTAACACTACTTCTGAATGGATGATCATAGGTTTTCACTTAAAGACTTTTATGATGTTTAGTTGAGCCAGAATGGAAAATTAGCCCCTCAGACATCCAGTAAGACTTCTTATCATGTCTGGTTGATCCTAAATAAGACTGGTGCTAATCAGACCTCAATATTATGTTTGTGTTAGCCGTCTTTTATATCTGGTTGTGACTATTTCTCCAGAGTTAGTAATCCTTGTGTCATAGCGTTTTCACTAAAAGACTTTTTCCTGAGATATGTACTTGGTTCTAAATGGTGCTGTTCAAATGTACAATATGACTGCTATGGTAATCATATGTCATATTAAGAATGTTTTTGTTACTACATTTCCTGAACATTGATTGTAAGATCAAAGATCTTGACTCTGGTTTTTAGCTGTGCTGAGTTGTGATCATGATAACACAAACAAGTATGCATGGGTTTTTAAGAAACCAAGTTGGGGGCATATCTCATAAATACCTTGAGTGGTACCTATTAAATAACTTTTTTCCAAGAAAATATTGATTATAGATTTACCCAAACTTAGCATGTGGGTATAACTTGACATTGTCTGTGCCAAGTTCAATGATTTTCTATCCATGAAATCAGGTTCTTGGTCTAAGGCCTGGCCATAATAAAGAATTTGTACTGAACTTACATGTATCTTGCAAACATATTAACTCAAACATGTATGAAAATTTACTATTTTGGAGTTTCCCAAGAGTATCTGAGATAGTTTTAATACTTGGCAGTTAACCCTTTATTAAATAGGTGTGGTTGCTGTGTAGGCCATAGATAAACATGTACCCAAGTGACACCACAGTGTTAGAACATCTGTTACCTAAATGACCATATGCAAGGCCTGTCTGAAAAATGTATAGCAGTGTACTATATGTTGAGTTCAACATAAATTTTAACCATTTTACTTTTTTTGTACACATCCATTATCTATAGATAGGTTTAAGAGTAAAATATATTCTTTATAGCTGAATAATTTTTTACATGAATATTTTTTATGTTTTAAAATCTTGAGGGAACTCATTCACTGTTAAGCCAGTGAAACTGTCTGACCAACCATAGCTGACCTTTCTCAACCTCAAAATCTGCCAGTTCATTTTCTGCATCTACATCGCTAAATCAACCGAATTGTTGAACAAAATCAGCAACCTCCATTTTGGAGAGTGGAGAATCTGACCCAATTACTTTAAATAGCAGATTATGGCTGTATGTTTTATATCAACCACATGATGTGATGTAATGGTCATTTACCTCAAAGCCTGTATTTTATATCAACCACATGATGTGATGTAATGGTCATTTACCTCAATGCCTGTATTTTCTAATAGGGAGTTGTACCAAAAGTTGTTGCTAAACAAACCCAGCTTAAAATGATTGATGTTTACTGTAGGCATCCAAATATGCTTCCATACAGATCATGCAGAGGCTTCCAAACATCCTTCTATGAGAATCAGATGGAGGCATCCAATAGTGCTTCATTCAGAATGGGTCAAGGTGTCCAAATGTGCTTACATGAGGTAAAGGGTTAAAAGAATAAAAGGACAGATGAACTGGTCTTACCTGGAGTCCCAAAAATACTTGTAAGACAGTAGAGTTTCAGTCCTATCAAAGGACTCTTGTTTATAATTATTTGCTCTGTTCAATTTTAGGCAGCTGTCAACATCTATAATGTTACCATTACCCATCTAAATCACATTCCAACTGTATGACTTTGTGCTTTATCGGTTTATTAGTAGTAGTATTAATAGTAGTATTACAGCATTATTGATCTTGTTATTAAAGCACTCCCTCGTTATAATGATGTCCAAGGGAGATATATAGTACAGTGTATATTGCTTTATAGCAAAACTAACTTACAATGAAATACATCACACATAATTCTTCTAAGATTAGTGAAATGAGATCATGACCATATCTGGCCTATGACAGTGTGGGTATGTGAGAAAGCTTGCCAGTAGCTTCTTGTGGGTCGGTGGTTCTTTCTGGGGCTTTCCCGGGTTCTTCCTCCACCATTTATACTGGCTGCCATGTATAGCCTATCTTGTGCTGAAAAATGGCATTAAACCCTACAACAACAACAACAACATCTGGCCTATGACAGGAATTCTGTTATAATGATTGGTCTTATAATGAGGAAGTGCTATATTATTATTATTATTATTATTATTATTACAGTATTATTATTATTATTATTATTATTATTATTATTATTATTATTACAGTATTATTATTATTATTATTATTATTATTATCATCATTATTATTAACCTGTATATGGTGGATACCTTAAGGATCAATAAATATGTTCAGAATTAAGGGGCCAACAAATATTTTCTGACTAAAGTTAGTTGATAGAGAAGAAGGTTTCATTTAATTAACAAGTCTACCACACTGACTAAAATGTCTGTTCAGATCTGACAGGGATTCGGATTAGCTTAGGTTTAGATTTGACAAGACTTTCTGTATTATAATTCTACTCAGTGTTCAAAATTAACTTTCTTAACAGCTGCTTTACATTGTGTACAGCTATTCAAACAAACATAAGAATACTTTAAAACTTTTAAAAGGTTTTCTTAGAAAAGTGCTTGTTTCAGGACACCAGACAAAAGCATTGTAAATACTTCATCTTCTTCTTGGATATGTTTGATGAAATAAATTTTAATGCATTTTCACTTACCAAATGTTTGATGAAATAAATTTTATTGCATTTTCACTTACCAAAATGTTTGATGAAATAAATTTTATTGCATTTTCACTTACCAAACGATTGATGAAATAAATGTCAATGCATTTTCACTTACCAAATGTTTGATGAAATAAATGTCAATGCATTTTCACTTACCAAATGTTTGATGAAATAAATTTTATTGCATTTTCACTTACCAAATATTTGATGAAATAAATGTCAATGCATTTTCACTTACCAAAATGTTTGATGAAATAAATTTCAATGCATTTTTACTTACCAAAATGTTTGTTGAAATAAATTTCAATGCATTTTCACTTACCAAAATTCTATGATCCTGTTCGGCTCATATATTAAGTATGTGGTTTTGTAGAGCATGGCATCAAGTGAAGGGGATGACAGGGGTACAGTAATTACAGATAGCTTCAATAATATACTTTCATTAATAGATAGCTATAAAGGAATATAATAAGGCTTGTTTTGAGCAGACGTGATGTCAGCCAGTATTTATGATGCGTACTCGGGACACTACACCAAATGCTACGTAAGATTTATAAGAATGTACTTTTTAGAAGATTTTTAGTTTTTATGTCATCATTCAAAAAGTTCTAAATTAAATTTGTACATAATTCATAAATTGTAATTGCAATGGCAAATGATCACATTAAAGAATAAATGTTTGCCATGTCTCAGAAGTTATAGTCTTATTCAGGACAATTGGTAAAATAATTTACATCCTTCTTCACAGTCAGAACATTTGAGCATGAGGAACCAACCATTTAATTTCAAGATAAGTAATTTTTTCAACTAATGGATGAATTAGTTTTTTTCTTCACAAATCAGAAGAAGAATATTTATTTGAAGCTGTTTGCGGACTGGAATTTTGTTTTCTTAGGACCCTCCTCCAAAAATGATATGGTCTGTCCCATAGTAACATGACCCCAACATCACAGAAGCACAGTAGAACTTCAAAATGGTGATGTTTTGCATTCCAAAAGTTTTATTTCTCATTTTCAGTAATTTTAAATTATCTGAGGATGTACATATAAAAAATATTACATGAAGACTGAGCAAGTCCTTCAAGTGATGTCAGATATTCAAGTGACTTGAGTTACAAACATTATTACTATATTTAGCTGTAATTTTCAACTTACCTTCAGTTTTGTATTTAACAAAGGTAACCTTGTCCTCTATCATGGCATCCACAGCCAGTTTCTCACAGTATAGCGATGTGATAATTGCAATTGTTGGCTGCTCTCGGCCTGTCAGCTGTGGCATGTCCTTGACCAGCTTGACCTCTACAAAAAAGACATTAGATTAAGTGTACTTATTGTTATGCAGCAGTAGTCTTGTTTCAGAAAAACTTACAGCACTGATATTTGGTATGCTAATTTAGTTTTGCACATATTTTGGTACAGTGATAGGAAGTTCAGTTTAGATACCGTCTATACTTGCTTATAAGTCAAGTCAAACTGTGAAGAAAAAAGATCCTGATCTTCCTTAGCATAATGCACCTGTCGATCAGGGTCTATGTTGTTTGATCTACTGATTACTCCTAACAAACTGCACAGACCCAGATCTATATATATATATATGTGGTAAGCTTTAGTCTGAAAAATCCACCACTGCACAATATACAGTATGAACAATTTGTATTGACCATGTTTCAATCATGCTTCAGGGTGCCATTGAGTGTAGTTTAGTGAACCTCTGATAGATCCTGTACTCTATTTTAGGTGTAACATTCACTCGTCTATGCTTCAAGAGTGAATTCTAGCTGTCCAATTTGTAGGGAACCTCTATATACGTAAAACAGTTGCTGCATGTGGTAATATCAGGGGTCATAAAATAATTTATTATATTAAGTGTAGCTTAGGTCTGACTAAATCTCTAAATCCTGGATATTTCACTGTATGGTCAGGTGTACTTAAGGGGATACTACACAGACAGGAGTGGGAAATGTTCATGGCATTTTAATTCTTTTAGCAAGAATTAAGATAGTTGTACTTGCAGAGTAAGATGTGTACAGTTATGGTAATTTTACAAACAAGTTCATTGAGTCTTTGTACATTTACTGATATTTTTCTCAATCAAAGGCTGGTAACTATTAAACACTGCACTGCTCTCAGCACAGCTTAGAGAAAGTAGAATAAAAATGAATATCACAATCTATTTTCTTTAAATCCAAATTTTTCACATACTTGTACAAAAAGGCTATTTTACAGTATATGTTCATTATATTTCCATATAGTATTGTATTTAAGGAAAAGGTCACCTACTGGGAGTGTCAACCAACAACTCTTGCACATGATGGCACCAGAGCTGCAAAAGGCTTGTCGAAGAAAACATTTGTTGTGGAAAGACAGTGAATTTATATTGCAGTTGTCAAAGATTATTATAGCACTCCATCACTATAAGGCCCTTTATTTATAAAACAGTTCCTGTTATAAGGTAAGTATGGTCTTGGAGACCAATACATTAAGTTGTAGTCAAATTATGTGATATCATTATAAGGCAGTATGATTTATGGCTTCAATAGACAGCAGTATAATGAGGGAGTACTTTACTGTGATATCATTATAAGACAGTTTCACTATAAGCTGGTAGATTCTATGACTCATAGCATTATAAGAAGGGAGTACTGTATCATGTACTTCATTCAAAGGTGGTACACTGGCTCCTATGGACAGCATTATAATGAGAGAGTACTGTATTTACATATACAGTTATCCCTTATTATAACACTCCCTACTTATACATGGGAATGGTCACAGGTCACTGGGTGAATTTTACTGTTTAAATTGATACTAAATTATATGTAATTTTTCAGTTTTGGGCTTGCTGTAATCCATATCATATAATTTCACCTAAAACATTCTGCCTTAAAATGTGGATTTTTATATTGTAATGCCTTGTTTATAATGCACTCCAGTATACAGCAGCCTCAACTGTAACAAATATGATTCCACTGGACAACATTATAATGAGGGGACACTATAGTGTCACACACTACTTAAAAGTCAAAGTTCATACCATGATCAGTTTGAGTGAAACCCCCACTCTGTATACGGAGCCAGCGTCCCTCATCCACCTCTCGGATCAATCTCTTTTTCTCTAAGTCCTTCAGCATTATCATGGCAGTAATCATGTCTGCTGGTTTAATCTTACTCTGCCTGAAAGTGAAGCATGAATATACAGTAAACTTTGATAATTTGAAATTTGGCAACCATCTTTTTTTTCCTGTTACAATATGTGATTGTTGTGGAGGTCAGCAAAACAAGACTTTACTCTGGAACTGAATGAAGTCACTTATGTGAAACTGAGATTTCCAGTTGGTAAGGTCTGAATTATTGAAGTTTGACTATTTTACAAAGCTGAGAAAGTTATTCCTTGAAACAGTAATCTTTGCTTTTGTATGTTGCTTTTGGCAAAATACTCTTGGATAATGAACATATCTTCTTGCCTTGTCAATAAACAAATCTTTAGTACTTTTTAATTCATTGTGCTCAACTCATATAAATTGGCAGGGCATTTGATCATGCAAGCAAAAAAAACAACATCTGCCATTAATTTTGCAAAATCCTTACTCTTTCATTATCAGTCAAGCAGTGCATAACCTTATTGAAATTCAAAGCAATGACTGACTAAAGTTCAACAACTACCATTATTTTGTGTTCACAACTGCACTGAACCTAATGAATCTTGCACATGCTATTGCAGTATGCCAGACAAACAGGTAATCTTGCACATGCTATTGCAGTATGCCAGACAAACAGGTAATCTTGCACATGCTATTGCAGTATGCCAGACAAACAGGTAATCTTGCACATGTTATTGCAGTATGCCAGACAAACAGGTAGTTTGTCACAAATTGATGTATCAAATAAGTAATGTTACTAATACCATGCCTTCACTATTTTTTACCTGACTTTTAAAATGGTATTGTTAAACTGAACATACATGTATGTTTTTTAAAAGGTAAATATTTACACTTATTTAAAAATTATACAGCAGAAGCAATCTTTGTTCTAGCCATTGGATGAATGAATTCCCATTAAGGTGCTGTTTAAAAGATATTCAACAAATGAATTGATTTTTATGTAGTGTAAATGAAAATATGTTTACAAGCATTTATTTTATGGGCAAATGTAGTTAAACTTCTTCTCAAGAAATGATTAACATCTAGAACAATACAATTATAGAATACGCATATTACCATAAAGCATATTGCTAATGATTTCATTTCTTGAATCTTCTAAATTTGATGAATTCTCACAAATGTGATTATGCTAAAATATTAACAATTTATATTGATTATAGTGCTCGAAATTTAGGGGAGATCTTGTCGGTGTTGTGGTGTCTCACTGGTTAGTATGGCTTATCAACAATCAGTGGGTTATGGTTTGGCATCCTGCTTAAATCAGCTCGGGTCAAATGCCATAGCGTGTCTCTGGACATAACCTAAGGCACTAAATATGGAACTGAATTTGTCAGTTGTAAAATTTGTTTCCAATCCTTAGGCATATTTCTTAGAATGTTTGTTAATAAAAAACATGATTAAACTAAACTTAACTAAACTAAATAGTCTTTCAAATACTGATGTGCCATGAAACAATGACCAACCGATCAATCAATCAATCAAAACACTCTTACTGCAGAAGAACTTTGATGTCCATGGTATTAGGATATGCTTCCTCCAGATATTGTAGCATACGCTGTTTACGAGCAATCCACAGCAGGGACAGTTTGACACGTGCCTTCTTGGCCTCTTTGCCAAAATCTTTGTCTGGATCTGAAAGAAAAGAAGTTTTATATAAAAAAAACTTTGCAATTTTTATACAAGAATAAGGAAGACTGGACAAATGTAGCAACTTTTAATTTGTCATGCTCAGTTGTGTTTAACAAAATAAATCTTGGTTAATTCTGCTACCATGGTATGAGAGAAGCCAACAAAATCAGAATAGTATATATCTCTTTACCGAGTCCACAATCTCTTATAAACTGCTTTGTAATGTTTTATTGAAGATAGTAAAATGGATTATTTTAAAAAATTCTGAATCATTTATTAAACATAGTAAAAACAAAACTCACTCACTGCGGCTTACAGATAATTGTGCTTTTGTTTACTGGCAGTGCAGTAATGAAGAAATTACTTTCATTTCTAGATGCATGCATTAACAATCTATCTCAATTAGGTTTAAAATTATATGTGCATAGCATATTTCATCCAGAATCATCCTTCTCTTCAGTCTGGCATTCTGCACTTATATATAAATGCTCACCAAAAAATTCAGCAAATTCCCATTGTCCATGGGAGGCATATCCTGTAGCCACAGCCAGCGAGTTTACATGAAACTGCCTGTTGGGTGGTACGTTCCAATCCAGAAATCGCCCATGCCCATACTGTGCCCCACGACCAACCTCCACATGATGGTTACCCCAACTGATCCAGAAATAATGAAGCTCACTTTTGCTTAGCACATTCATTGTTAGGGCTTCACTTCGTACTTTTCCCATGGAACCATCTCTTATCATTGATCTGGTATTCCCCTCTGCACCTATTACAATTTCATAAGTCTTGCGGTCCACGTCTCCATATACAGCGGACAGAGCTATATGGGCATCAGCAGACGCCATCACCATGAAGGTCAGAAAGGTTTTATTGTTCACTGGAATTTCTGGCACATTGCGATAGGTGAATGTGTTATTGGTAAAAACAGACACAAAACTTTCTGGAACAGAAATCATTTAAGGATACTACTGGCCCTGTCAAATATGAAACTCATTAAGTTTAATGTTTATTTTAAATGATTAACTGTAAAAGTTCAAATAGAAATATATCTCTACATAATAAAACATTACTGTAACAATACTAATATATATATATATATATATATATATATATATATAGTGAAATTCCTCAAACCAAACCTTTGGTTTTTGGTTTAGTTGAATCCAATCAGACTGAAATTGGAGGCAGTAAATTTTTTCATTTTTTATATAAAAAAAATTCGCAGTAAACTGAAACCCCTCTACTCAAGTAACCCAAACAAATTTCAATTCAATTTGACACAAAAATAAATCTAAAGCCAAAATTCACTTCAAACTTCAAAATGTATTTTTATTTACTAAAATCCTGACTCAGTGGACCAGATTTTTTATGGTTAGAAAATGCTGAAGTAGGTTTTTGGGTGTTAAAAAATGTACCAAAGTTAACGACATTAAAACAATACTTGTCACATGTAAACATATTAGTTTTGGACTGTCAGACTAATCCAAAGTCTTTACACCATATAAAAAGATCCAGCTTTTATGGTAAATTATTAATAATAACTATACACTTGTAGATAAGCCATTTAAGAAAAATTATGTTTCTCTGCATTTTATTTCATTATGGTTGGTGCTGTTCATTTTTGTATAAATGATCCATGGAATGGGGGTGGGGTCTTTCTTAATTAAATACCTGGGTTTTATTACATGGAATGGGGGTGGGGTCTTTCTTAATTAAATACCTGGGTTTTATTACATGGCCATGCAGATTTGCTTTGCTGACAGAAGCTGATGACAATATTCTAGAGGTCAAATTAACTCAATAGACTCTCAAAGGAGAAAAATCAATGCATGTATTTCTGTAGCTACAACTGTCATTTTTCTTCACATGTATGTCAGAATGACCAGCTAAGCACTGTAGGATTAAACTGTCCTTACAGGATAAAATTAATATGATCATAGTAAGAATCAATGCCAAAACCTGCACTGAAGAAAATAGGAGAAGAATATTGCATTCTAACATTATGAATTATAGGGAGTATTTAAACGTTATGGATTATCATTTCATAATTCTAATTGACTTTTAGTAAAGCTATAAAGCATAGAAATGTTTTTTGAGTTGATGACTGTTTATCTATGTGAAAGAAATCATTTATTTTTATTACCAGATGTGATTGTTGGAAGGAACTTAATGTTTCCTGCTCAGCTAATTGTTCATTAGATGTCTTTAAAAAATGCTTTCTTAATGTATGCACTCTTACAAACACATAAATAAATGTCATAATATCTCCCTCTCTCTCTCTCAACATAAGTGCTTATAAAAACACATATTTTTTTACATCTGTCAAATCCTCTGTATACTGAAAACCTCTCAAAACTAAAAAATAAATTTGGTTCCAAGCATTTTCAGTTTTGATTGAGGGGTTGTACTCATATATATATATATATATATATATATATATATATATATATATATATATATATATATATACACACACACACACAGATAACACCCCTAGAAATGGCCAGTCCAGTAACTTTTTATTGTGGCAACATATTAATATGTATCTGAATGTTCATACATTTAAATTTTACATGACACTTACTGCCTGCCAGGATGTCAGACTATTAACAACAATCACATGACACTTACTGCCTGCCAGGATGTCAGACTATTAACAACAATCACATGACACTTACTGCCTGCCAGGATGTCAGACTATTAACAACAATCACATGACACTTACTGCCTGCCAGGATGTCCGACTATTAACAACAATCACATGACACTTACTGCCTGCCAGGATGTCCGACTATTAACAACAATCACATGACACTTACTGCCTGCCAGGATGTCCGACTATTAACAACAATCACATGACACTTACTGCCTGCCAGGATGTCCGACTATTAACAACAATCACATGACACTTACTGCCTGCCAGGATGTCAGACTATTAACAACAATCACATGACACTTACTGCCTGCTAGGATGTCAGACTATTAACAACAATCACATGACACTTACTGCCTGCTAGGAAGTCATACTGCCTGCTAGGATGTCAGACTATTAACGACAATCACATGACACTTACTGCCTGCTAGGAAGTCAGACTATTAACGACAATCACATGACACTTACTGCCTGCTAGGATGTCAGACTATTAACGACAATCACATGACACTTACTGCCTGCCAGGATGTCAGACTATTAACGACAATCACATGACACTTACTGCCTGCCAGGAAGTCAGACTATTAACGACAATCACATGACACTTACTGCCTGCTAGGATGTCAGACTATTAACGACAATCACATGACACTTACTGCCTGCCAGGAAGTCACACTATTAACGACAATCACATGACACTTACTGCCTGCCAGGAAGTCACACTATTAACGACAATCACATGACACTTACTGCCTGCCAGGAAGTCACACTATTAACGACAATCACATGACACTTACTGCCTGCCAGGAAGTCAGACTATTAACGACAATCACATGACACTTACTGCCTGCCAGGAAGTCAGACTATTAACGACAATCACATGACACTTACTGCCTGCTAGGATGTCAGACTATTAACGACAATCACATGACACTTACTGCCTGCTAGGATGTCAGACTATTAACGACAATCACATGACACTTACTGCCTGCTAGGATGTCAGACTATTAACGACAATCACATGACACTTTACTGCCTGCTAGGAAGTCAGACTATTAACGACAATCACATGACACTTTACTGCCTGCTAGGATGTCAGACTATTAACGACAATCACATGACACTTACTGCCTGCTAGGATGTCAGACTATTAACGACAATCACATGACACTTACTGCCTGCTAGGAAGTCAGACTATTAACGACAATCACATGACACTTACTGCCTGCTAGGAAGTCAGACTATTAACAACAATCACATGACACTTACTGCCTGCTAGGAAGTCAGACTATTAACAACAATCACATGACACTTACTGCCTGCCAGGATGTCCGACTATTAACAACAATCACATGACACTTACTGCCTGCCAGGATGTCAGACTATTAACCACAATCACATGATATTTACTGCCTGCCAGGATGTCAGACTATTAACGACAATTACATGACACTTACTGCCTGCTAGGATGCCAGACTATTAACGACAATCACATGACACTTACTGCCTGCTAGGATGTCAACGACAATCACACGACACTTACTGCCTGCTAGGATGTCAGACTATTAACGACAATCACATGACACTTACTGCCTGCTAGGATGTCAGACTATTAACGACAATCACATGACACTTACTGCCTGCTAGGAAGTCAGACTATTAACGACAATCACATGACACTTACTGCCTGCTAGGAAGTCAGACTATTAACAACAATCACATGACACTTACTGCCTGCCAGGATGTCAGACTATTAACAACAATCACATGACACTTACTGCCTGCTAGGATGTCAGACTATTAACAACAATCACATGATATTTACTGCCTGCTAGGATGTCAGACTATTAACAACAATTACATGGCACTTACTGCCTGCTAGGATGTCAGACTATTAACAACAATCACACAACACTTACTGCCTGCTAGGATGTCAGACTATTAACAACAATCACAGAATCAGTTGTAATTTACTCTCTTTCCATCAGTCACCTATTCTGACTACCTTTATTAGAGTTCTCTCTCTCTCTCATAATCTTAATCTAAGGTATAAAGAACTTTATGAGAAGGAAATAACATATCTAATCAAGGTTACCCTTGCCACTAATTAAAGAAACAACTTTCTGGATTGGACATTACAAGAATAATCAAGAATTGTTCCTATTAAAAACAAAACACTTCATGGAAAAGAAATTACATGATCAATCAAGGATAAAGTTGCCCCCTTTTTAAGACAAAACATTATTGAACTCAAAATACATGATTAGTGGTGGTGGGGGCATATCCTTATTCAAAATCTCTTTAAGCAACTTTTAGGATAGTCAAAGACTATGTCCAGCTGTAAAGTTTCAGGAATTTGATTTGAGAAAATTCAGGAAATCCATTTATTTCATTCCCAGTATGAAATGGCTATTATTTGTATTTTTCAGAGAGTACTTACTAATTGGAGGTAGGGTGTCTTCTGGAGCCCCAAGAAGGGATTGCTCTACTTCCAATACAACCCTTTTAATAAGGGTGTAACTCTTCAGCAACACAAGGGCTTTCTTCATAAAGCCCACATAGTCTTAAATGAAAGGGAGAAATGATTTTCAGTTTTAGTATGCAAGTTAATCATAGTGAAGAAGAATGCATGGTGAGTTTTAAAAATAATTTTCATGTATACTCATTTTTCAATGATGCTGGAAATGGACAATCATTTTTTTCATGGCCAACACAAACTGCTGGTTCAACACAAAATGGTTCCCCAAGAAGCTATCCCACTTAAAAAACAAACATTTGGATAGTAACATAACTCTACTCTTCCTAAACCAATATTTTTCTGAAGCAGTTTCAAAGGAGAAAATGAAATCCTGTTTTGAAGTATTTGTGACATCTGCTCAAAAACAATGAATAAAATAAGAAAAAAAAATCATATCACTTAGTTCTTGTTACATTATGGGTATTCACTCTAATAAAGTACTGTTAAGTCAAAAGGTATACTTTATCATTTAGTTAAATAGTTGACTGTTAAAAAAGTGATATAAAAGTTGAATAATCTCATTTATTGCAAAAGATGTGCAGCAGTCCTTATGACATCTTCTGCAAGTCAAAATCACTATTTATGATCTAGGCTAGTATGGACTGTCATTTCATCACTTTTTCCTCGAACCACAGTTATAGTCTTCCCAAGCTTGCTAGTGGCTCATAATGATATATGTGTGACTTACCACAGTGGATCATAATGCTCTACATGTCACTTACCACAGTGGATCATAATGCTATACATGTCACTTACCAAAGTGGATCATAATACTATATATGTCACTTACCACAGTGGATCATAATGCTATACACGTCACTTACCAAAGTGGATCATAATACTATACATATCACTTACCAAAGTGGATCATAATGCTATAGATGTCACTTACCAAAGTGGATCCTAATGTTATACATTATAAGTTGACTAGTTCAAACTGCATTTAAGGAAACAAAACCCTGATTTTACATGAGATAATGGCATAGTCCTGTGCACAGGTGACATTAAATAATGAAAGACGTTTTATCTTGCATTTCCAATTTTATAGGGAAATACTTTCAAAGCAGCCCATTACACCTTGTGCAGAAATGAAATAATTTTATGTAGAAAAATACAATCACTAACACTGCAGTAATTTTAACAAGTATCAGTTTTTTTCATGACTGTTCTGTAGTGGAAGAATATGCTACCAGAAGGATTATTTTCAATTGTAAACATTCAGCTAAAAAGTAAATAAACAAACTAAAAAAATGACTACAAAAAGTTAAGAAGAATTTCAAGTATACAATATCCAATGTATTCAATTGAACAGTCTTAAAGTTTTCTAGCTGTATAGGTCATCACCATGCTTGTTGCAAGATTTGTGCAGCAATATAGCTTGAGAGAGATGGTAAAGAAACTTTTATACTGATATGGTAATATGCCTTTTGATTGATTAGTTCAGTGCCTTTGTTCTTGACATGGTAATATGCCTTCTGATTATAATTTTATACAGTGCATTTGTTCTTGGCATGGTAAAATGTCTTTTGATTGATTTGTACAGTGCCTTTGTTGTATGATAATATGCATTTTGACTGATTTGTACAGTGCCTGTGTTCTTGACATGACAATATGATTTTTGACTGATTTGTAAAGTGCATTTATTATGATATTATGCCTTTTGATTGATTTGTTCAGTTCCTTTGTTCTTGACATGATAATATGCCTTTTGACTGATTTGTACAGTGCATTTGTTGTTATGATAATATGCCTTTTGATTGATTTGTACAGTGCATTTGTTGTTATGATAATATTCCTTTTGACTGCTTTGTATAGTGCCTTTGTTCTTGACATGGTAATATGCCTTTTGACTGATTTGTACAGTGCATTTGTTGTTATAATAATATGCCTTTTGACTGATTTGTACAGTGCCTTTGTTCTTGACATGGTAATATGCCTTTTGACTGATTTGTACAGTGCATTTGTTGTTATGATAATATGCCTTTTGACTGATTTGTAAAGTGCATTTGTTGCTTATATTTTAATATACCTTTGATTTGTACAGTGCTTTTCATGCTGATATGGTGTTTTTGTTGTTGATACAGTAATATGACTTTTGATTGATTTGTACAGTTCCTTTGTTGTTGATATCGTAATACGTCTTTTGACTAATTTGTACATTGTCTTTCTTGTTGATATGCTAATATGCCTTTTGATTTATTTATACACTGCCTTTGTTGTTGATATGGTGCCTTTGTTGTAGGTATGGTAATATGACTTTTGATGGATTAGTACAGTGCCTAAGTTAACTCTCTTGTAATTTTCAGATCAATGGAAATCCATCTGTAGTAGCCAGAACCAGTGAACAACTAATGCTACCAGTGGAAATCTATTTGTAGTAGCCAGTGGCCTGTGTGTAACTAATGCCACCAGTGGAAATCTGTTTGTAGTAGCCAGAGCTCTGTGAACAACTAATGCTACCAGTGGAAATCTATTTGTAGTAGCCAGAGCCCAGTGTATAACTAATGCTACCAGTGGAAATATATTTGTAGTAGCAAGAGCCCAGTGTATAACTAATGCTACCATTGGAAATCCATTTGTAGTAGCCAGAACCAGTGAACAACTAATGCTACCAGTGCAAATCCATTTGTAGTAGCCAGAGGCCTGTGTATAACTAATGCTACCAGTGGAAATCTGTTTGTAATAGCCAGAGCCCAGTGAACTTATAATGCTACCAGTGGAAATCTATTTGTAGTAGCCAGAACCCAGTGTATAACTAATGCTACCAGTGGAAATCTATTTGTAGTAGCCAGAAGCCTGTGTATAACTAATGCTGCCATTGGAAATCCATTTGTAGTAGCCAGAGGCCTGTGTATAACTAATGCTACCATTGGAAATCCATTTGTAGTAGCCAGAGGCCTGTGTATAACTAATGCTGCCAGTGGAAATCCATTTGTAGTAGCCAGAGGCCTGTGTATAACTAATGCTGCCATTGGAAATCCATTTGTAGTAGCCAGAGGCCTGTGTATAACTAATGCTACCAGTGGAAATCTATTTGTAGTAGCCAGGATCTAGTGTATAACTAATGCTACCAGTGGAAATCTATTTGTAGTAGCCAGGATCCAGTGTATAACTAATGCAACCAGTGGTACTGCAGCCAAGTCTTACTAGTATAAAGATTAACATGATTTTAGTGTTGTATTAGGCAGTCATAAATTCATGACTACACATCTGTACTTGACCCAATATTGCTTTTAAAATTACATCACATTTTTCCCATTAATTTTATTGTGAAGAGTGAAAGAGATTCATTTACTCTATCATTGTGTCTCAGTGTATCATATCATGGCAGACTAATAAACAGGGATGAAAACTATTTAGAGAATATAAATAATTTATATGTGACTGGGGGAGGGGTATAATTTATGCACTGATATAGGCTTGTGCTATATTTAAGACATAGAACAAACCTGAAACCTGAATCAATATGCACAGTTCCATGCTAGTCCCTTTAGTTTAACACCTGGGACACGTTCCAGATGCATAATCTGCATGTATATGCATTATCACATGGGTTGCTATGTAACAATCATTGTAATTTTTAAATGTTCCAAGTGTATGACTCAATTGGTTTGTTCAGTACATTGATAATCTACAAATAAGAGTTCAAGCAGAAATCCTTTATGCATAGTTTAGAGGAGAGTGGGTTACAGACCACTCATATGGCAGATGGTAAAGGGTGTAACCCCATAGGATTAGTTTGATCCAGTAAGATGATTAGATCAAGGAATTCAACTGCCTTTTGCTGGTATGTAACCCTACCTAGTCTGCATTAGCAGAAAAAGAATGGTATGGAAAAAGGAGTCTGCTTCATGTCACCAGAGTGGCCCAAAACAGTCCATTTTTTGTGTACAAATTAAATAATTTATGTTATTGAGAAATACAAGTTTACAATTACTAACAAAGAAAAAGATGATGAAAACAGGGCATATGCAAGATTTATGCAGAATTTATCTTCATATATATTATACTGTAATAGTACTAAATACAACTTATATACTAAACAATGAAACTGGGGCCCTGTCCGACTTCATGATTTAATTTAATACATTATCATGTCTATATTACCTAATCTTTTGGATCATATATTAATTATACATGTAATAATAAACTATGTTTGCAAAAACAGGAATAACTAATAAAATAAAACAGGTGTGTGCCATTATTTGTCTGTATTACATAATATTTCACATGGTCAAAATCAGCTGGGCATTTGGTCCAAATTAGCCCATAATTTAGTCTGAACCAGCTATGGTCCAATAGGGCAGCATTCACCACAGTTTCCATGAAGTAACTGAAAGTATGAATCGCTCACCACCACCCACCCACCCCAGCTTGGACACTGGTACATAATGTTTTTAACACCCCAGACCCCACCTGAAACTTTTACATGGTGCAGGTACCCATTTATAGCTTAGTGAACTGAAGCAAGCAAGGTATAAACTGGCTCAGGTGTACAGTATAAATGGTCAGGGCCAGGATCTTAAAAACATGGTCTTGTTATCTTAAGTCCAGAAAGTCTACCATTAAGTGCTTCTACTTGTTGTATTGGAAACTTTCGTGGAAGCCACATGCTTGACACTTACTCTTTGGGAAGTTGGTTGGATTCATGAGATCCTGGAAGTACTCTGTGAATGCCCTCTTCTTTGTAAGGCCATCTGCTTTACCGCAAAACCAGAACTTCAAGGTCCAGTAATCCTGTAATGGAAATGGTAAACTATGTTTTCAGACAATATAGTACACCATTCGATAAATCTGTGAATTATAGAACAAAGTGCTATCAATTTATTTATTTTGATGGAGAAAATGTTTTGTGCATTAGCCAGAATTTAAATTATTTGGCAAATAAATGTTTTAGACTGGAGAAGTGGTCCTATTTCCAAAGAATGGCTCTTCCAATTCGATTTTATTAAACGACCATGAAATTTATGAAGATTGGTACCTAATGAGAATTATTAAATTTGCAATACAGCTATATTGATGACGTGTAAATAATTGACAGATTGGAAGACAAATACATCTTTGCTTACATTGTACAGATAATAAAGACAGACATTTTGCATCCATCCATCGGTATGAAAAACATACTAATGATCTATCGCTCAACGCCATAATAAGTACTTCGTTTTCTTGAAAAGGTGTTTTCTTTCTGTATAGTATTGATGATATCAAAAGAGCGAAATGAAGACAAAAGAATCTTACATTTGTTAATATAATTCATCTTATATAATTGGGCATGGCATGTTGTGATCCACATTCATTCATTTTAATAAATTTACATTTCACCTTAGTTTTAAACTATTTATATGTCTTTATTTCCTTAGCAATCTCCTGACCTGAATGGGTTCATTGTTTTTGTCCTGGTTGACAAGATAGGCTAGAAACTCCAAACGTCCTTCAGGCGGCTCGACCACTTCCAAATCTCAAATAAAAGATAACACTTGAAATACTTGGCAAAATTGGCGGGGGTGTGAGTGGGCAGCACAGTGGGGACCCAAAATCAAAATCCCCATCAAACAACTTTTTTATATAGTGGGAGGGGGCATAATTAAATTTTGTGGCGGAAGGTGGGGAGGGGACAGAATTTCTTGCTATGCTATCCAAAGTGAGCATTTTTAGCTTTTCTACTCACAAACTGGTTAGATCACATAGTCAAACTATTTTGTACATGGTTTGTCGTTCTTCAACCATTTACATAAAGGTGTTTCATCTTGTGATAGGTTTCAAATCGTTGATGACACTCCCCCTCCCCACCAAAAAAGAAAAACAAGAGTCCCTCGAAGTGACTAAGGCTCTACTGACTGAAAAGATTTCCCGGAAATTCAAGATAAGACCATTTCTTCCCTTTAAATGCTGAGTGTTGAAATCATCTCTGATAGTCTTCAGCGATAACAAGATTCAAAATAGATGCTGTGTTAGACAAACTGAATGTCAATTCACAACATTTTCATTTAGGCAGGACCCTGAAGATATTATAAAAAGTCTTATGGTGGAACCCCATTTTGGTATGATTTTCTGTTTTGAAGGAGTAATGATGACAAGATTTTCGAGGTGGGTGCTATGGTGACTATATTCGATATCAGATTGGCACCATTTGCATTGAGTACAAACTTAAATTACATCATAAGAAGTCTTTTGGTGCAAGTACAATGTCGATGTGACCAGCTATCTAAGAGACGTAGTGGTAACATTTTCAGGATGGCCATTTCTGGCACCCATGTTAGAAGCTGGTTTAAGTAGTGAAAACCCCATGCTGTTATGACCATTCATTCAAAGGAAGTCGTGATAACAAGATTCTCAAGATGACCGCTGTAGTAACGATATTGCACGTACGATTGGCACCATTTTCATTTAGTACTAACTACACCATGGGATAAATATGTGTGTAATGTTCCATGTCAATCCCCCAACTTGTTAGGAGAAGTTTCGATAACAAACTTGTGCAAATGGATGACGGACAATAGACCATCCCACTGGCTCTTCTAAGTGAAGACAGGCAGAGCTAACAACTGCAAAAAGCTGTAATAAAATGGGGGTGTTGTTTTTCTTGTTTTTCCTTGCTTTTTGTGTTTGTTTGTTTGTTTGGGGGATTTTTTATTAAAATAATTTTTTGTAAATGGTAATTCAAAGTTTCATCTAAACAGACTCAGTAGGTACAGAATGCACCTCAGCGTTTTCTAAATAACATATTGCCACAGATGCTAATTAATTAGTATAAGCAACACCACAAAACTTTTATATTATTTGGTCACGAGGCATATTGATGCCCAGATTATTGAACATACGTTTTCTGATTCCACGGATAACGAACTTGGGTTTCTAATCGGTTACTTTCGGAGGCAATAGTTACCACAAGAATCCTTGATAAAAAGAGATGTCTTTGTTGTAAAAATACAATAATTAATTCGAAGCTAGAGCCAATATAATATTATATCTGAAGGGATTTCATATGAGAACAGCTTATTTCTCGTGATAATTCCATACATGACAATAATTGGTGGTGAAACATTGAACAAACTAGATGAGCTTTCATAAGATAAAACAAACCACCATCTTCCATTTTTTGTTCAAAAACGATCAACAAAACATAATTCCTTTCGACAGCCAAGATTCCAACAAATAATATTTTCTGATTAATAGTTGGATTCTTTTTACATACATATTCATGCAAATCTTGTGAGAAGTTTTGGGGTTGTTTTAAATTTAAGGAATGACTATTTATATTTTTTTACGTGCATTGATGTATGAATCGATAAAACGCTATGCAAACTGTATTATCCGCAAAGCGGATCATGCTTAAGTTTGCATAACTTTTTTTCGGTTCACACTTAAGTGAACTTAAAAAAACTGGTACAATTAACTTTTACATCTGGAAAAAACAAAGTAATTAAAAATCTTTCAAAAAGTGTGTTAAACAGATTATTTTAACCTTGTCTAGTCCTGCGTCAATACAAGGAAAATAGATACTATATCCGAAATTTGCATACAGCCAGTCAGAAAACTGGAACCAGTTACCGGACAAGATGGCACAAACTGACCATTGGTTTTTCAACCACTATATAAGCAGTCTCCATTATTAATAATAATAATAATAATAATAATAATAATAATAATAATGATAATAATAATAATAATAATAATAATAATAATAATAATAAATTTTCTTTAACGAGAATAACAAATTTGGTCATGACTGACCCATCTGCGATGTGATCCTCAGTTTTTGTAATTGGCTATGTTAAGAAAAAAAAAAATATACAGGACCATGCACATATTCAGGTATCGTCGCACACTCATTCATACATATTTAACATGAATGACTATGTGTGACTATACTGGGAAACATACACATATGAACACTATTCTATACACAGGTACATACATTTCAGCATAATTCGTACGTATTATATATATATATATATATATATATATATATATATATATATATATATATATATATATATATATATATATATATATATATATATATATATATATACTCTCTATATAACGAATAAGATCTGGACATATTATTTGTGGATATAATGATCAAGTTTTCAATTCAGAGCCTTTAATATGTCATTCCAGCTGGTCAACAAAGAATTTCTTTGATGATATTTTAAAATAAGCAAAGGAATTTTAATTACGTATCCTTAATGGTAAGGAATTCCATACAGTAGGTGCTGATACAGTAAATGAGTTTTTGTAATGATTGGTTTTCGACCACGGAATCTGGAGATCGTTGTTAGTCGTCGATCGGAGATTACTCTTAGTATTTCATGATCTTAGTTCAATTAGGTTTGAGATATAATCTGGAGAAAGACCGTTTAAAGACTTATATGTCATGATTCCTTTAAAATAAAGAATACGTTTTTGTATAGGTAGCCATTGCAGACGTGAAAACAAAACATTCGAGGGAGTCATAACAGGAAATTTCAGTATTATTCGGGGTGCCCTTTTCTGGAGTTTAAGTTCTGGACAGATTATAATTGGATGTATTTTCCCATATGGTACAGCCGTAATCTATCAGTGGTAGTATATAACCCGAAAAATAAAGTTCAATTGATTGGGGAGGTAGAAATTTCGAAAGCAATTTAAACAGTGTTATTGTTTTGACTACCATTGCACATAAGTGATCGATATTTGCATTCCAGCTGAGATGTTGATCAATGTAGATACCAAGAAGTTTTTGATTTTTGACAATAGATATGTCAAAGCCATTTCGAGTTCGAAGTAAATCCATGTAAATAGATAGACGCTGCCTTGTTCCTATTTTGTCATACATCTCGTTTTAGAGATATTAATATGCATTTTGTTTTCATGACACCAGACTGATATATTGTTGTGGTTGATTTGAAGTTTATTTTTAATGGAGTCTAAAGATTTACCAGATAAATGCAATGTAGAGTCGTCAGCGAAAAGATCTGTCTTAGATTGCACTGGATACAAGGCTAAGTCATTGATAAATAGTAGAAAAAGAAGAGTTTGTAAAGTCTTTATATTTATGACAATAGTTGCACTGTGCCTTTGAATTGAATTGTGTAGTCCAAGTAAACAGAATGAAATCCATGGTGAAAATTTTAGCATATGATTAAACTATAGCATTGCTTTCAATTTGTTTAACGACCTTTTCCCTGCTAAATTTAGTAATGGTGCAGACTTGTATTAGAAACTGCACGACATTCACTATTAAAGGAAAATGCTTTATTCCTTAGTTTTAGTAACATTGTCTGTATTGTACTAGAACTGACAAATATGCCAATTTAACAAGATTTTCACATGCACACACACACACACACAGACACACATATATATAGTCGCCGTTGTTGTAAGGACCTCATAAATACATGAAGTGATCTAAACATTCAGAATTCAATTAACTGGAGTTGACAAGAGCTAATATCAAAAATCTTTTTTGTTTTTAATCCCTAGAGCTGGATGGGGGTGGATGGGGCTACTCATGATTACTATCAATGAATAATCGTTTCTTAAACAACTACAAAAAACCGAAACAGTTATGTTGTTTAAAAAAATATCCTCGACAAATAGCAAAATTATCTGGCCACTTACAGTTTAGAGCCATGTATTTTTATCGACAGCATCTATGAAAATGTGCGTTTGTGTATTTGAGAGAGAGAGAGAGAGAGAGAGAGAGAGAGAGAGAGAGAGAGAGAGAGAGAGAGATTGCATGGATGCACACAATAAATTAGCATGGCTTCCTTTTTCTAATATTTGATCTAGAAGCTCTCAATTTGATTCGCCCTGTTTGTTTTACATCTCTGCTTTTTCACGGTCTATCCCATATTAAATTATATTATTTTTATCTCATTTTTTCAAAAACATCAGTGAATTTTTAGATCCATTTGAAGTATCGCCTGCATAAAAAATTTTCACGAATCACCTAAAAGTGATTGTAAACATGTTTTAGTGGGTATCCAGGCAGGCGCGAACTAGACGGTCGCTTAGGACGCCATGCTTTAAGGGCTCCAAATTAGACAGAAATATATATTTTTTTATGGGGGAAGGGTGGCTTGAAAGTCACATTTCACACAGGGCGCCAAAATTCCTTGGGCCGGCCTAACTTATCTGAAGAAAGGCAAAGCCAAACTCACTATCCTCTGCTTTGTTAATGAGGATTCCCTTGTACGGACCACCAGCCACATGGTGCACTTTGTTCTTGTCTATTTCACTCATTTTCTTCCTCTCCAGACGAATCGTGGCCTTCCCGCCCCGTTTTCCTGCCGTAAGCACCACTTCTACAAAAGAGACAAAAAACAAGACAATATGAGCAGTTTCAAAACAACATGACAAAGAGGGAACACGAACCAAGCCCGACTCTCTCTCTCTCTCTCTCTCTCTCTCTCTCTCTCTCTCTCTCTCTCTCTCTCTCTCTCTCTCGCAATACAAACCATGGGCGCCCGCACATACGGCAAGGGGGGGGGCCTCCCCCTCCTTACCACTACATGTTTGCCCCTCCCAAAAAAAAATTCTGCTGGTGCCCCTGGTACAAACTGTTTGAATATCCTATGCAGACATGACCAGCAAGAGTTGCAATTGTAATATTTTTGGATGATCGCCGAGGTCTAGTTTGAATGTCAGAAAGAATACACTTTTATGCAGTCAGCATGCTAGTGAGGAAAACTTTAATTTGAATGAGGCCATAATGGCATAAGCAATGTCCAGTGATGAAACTATAATGGCATAAGCAACGTCCAGTGATGAGGCTATAATTGCATAAGCAAAGTACAGTAATGAGGCTATAACGGCATAAGCAACCTCCAGTGATGAGATTATAATGGCATAAGCAAAGTATTAATGAGGCCATGATGGCATGAGCAACGTCCAGTGATGAGGCTATAATGGCATCAGTAAAGTACATTAATGAGGTCATAACTGCATAAGCAACGTCCAGTGATGAGGCTATAATGGCATCAGTAACATCCAGTGATGAGACTATAATGGCATAATCAACGTCCAGTAATGAGGCCATAACGGCATAAGCAACGTCCAGTGATGAGACTATAATGGCATAAGCAAAGTCCTGTAATGAGGCCATAACGGCATCAGCAGCGTCCAGTAATGAGGCTATAATGGCATAAGCAAAGTACAGTGATGAGGCTATAATGGCATAAGCAACGTCCAGTAATGAGGCCATAACGGCATCAGCAGCGTCCAGTAATGAGGCCATAGCGGCATCAGCAACGTCAATTGATGAGGCTATATTGGCATAAGCAACATCCAGTGATCGATTTTACTGGAGTACTTTGCAATTTGTTGAAGAAATAAACAAACATCCCTATTGGTAATTTTTAGGGTTGTCATACCACGTCCTCCTTTTCGGTCCTTAAATCTCTATGCAGATACTAATACAGATGCATCAACTGTCCGGAGTGTCCGATTTTTCGAAATGATTACCCTAAATTTTTTAATGTCATTTTGATTAGACAATTAAAATCCTTGTCTACAGACTTCATATCAGTAAATGACTAACTTAGATATACTGTGAAAACATTAGCAGCAAGTGACCAAATAATGTTTGCAGTCAACAAAGAGACAAGACGCAGTTGAGATTCATCGTGATTTAGTTTTTAATGATTTTATTTTGCTACACAATGTTTTGTATCCAAATTTACGGAGATACCCCTTGTACATCAGAGTACATATTGTTTTAAATTCAAGAAAACACCATTTAAAATTCGAAATTCTGAAAAAGTGTCTTTTTAAATTCCTTCTGAAAGTTCAACTAGTATCGGCTGTTTCACATTTTGACGATTTTCAAGAAATTCAGATCTGATTTGTGCAAAATATATTAAAAAAATATATTGACTTCTTGAAATCTAATTTAAGGGTTTTAAATCGTGTATTCTTAGGGAAATGAGCACATAAAAAGGTTCCTTCTTCTTTTACTCACACTGTGCTGACAGCGCAAAATAATGAGAATTTGTTGGGTTTTTTTATAGTGTTGTAATGCTAGTTATCGCCTAAGATGCCCAAATTACCAACATTAAGGGTACCTTTTATTTTCATAGAAAAATAAGTACATTTATGTGCAGTTTAAATGGGTCACATGACTGCTATGTACAAAACCTGTGTCTGCATCGGATCAGGAACTCTGGAACATGAATATAAATCCAGAAACTGGGTCCCAATATCACAAAAGACATGCGTGAATCAAGACTTTGGCCTGCTCTGAACTGACATGAATATTATATGCAACAGTTGAATAGATAGGCCTTGAGCTTCCAAAAAGGTCAATAAATCAGAGTATTGGAAAATATACACGTATATTTGAATATTTAGAAGAACTATATAGGGACAAAAATAGACTCTGAATAAGCCTACAACTGCACCACACCGTCGAAGCTGAATGTGGCCACGACTTGTGATTGTTTTTAACCATTTATCGATCACCTTTCAAACTATTCATTGCTTGCAATACTTGATGTATTTGGTAAGTAAGAAAGAATATGGAAGAACCCGTGGTATGTAATGCATATATTGATCAGGCGGTAAAACTGCGAGACAGCGTTCAGTGTAATTTTCCCGTAAGCTTTACTTGTGGGCTAAACTTGCAAAGACGCGTCATAAGATGTATCTGCAGCAACCTTCATGTAGATGTGGATAAACATTAAACCTGTTGCTTGCCACGGTTAAAGGAAGAATCAAACAGTGATTTATGTCAATGAGACGTGGAGCCGTAGGGTCAATAATAATTATAATGGGGACACATTTTAGGTACCTTTTTTATCACTTTATATTTCAATAAACCTTTACCAGTTCACTTCATGTTTGGAATATGGCATCATCAGATATAGCCGTTGCCTCTGGGCTATATCCATCTGTGGGGTCATAAAGTCAAGATTAATGTTAGTAGTACTAGTAGTAGGCAATAAAGTATAACAAAGTAGCGCATATTTTAGATATGACATAATCACATTCGTACCTCTGACTACTCCTGCTCTGGAATTATGTACTTGGATGGGGTCATTTAGTTTGAAAATATTATATGTCGTTTTGGATGGGGTGGGGGTTATAAGTCTTTGCATCCAATCTCTCACCAATTTTGGAATATATAACATCAATAAACTTCCCTAACATAACTTAGCATTCGTACCTTGCATCATGTCACTGGAGGGTGCCATAGGATTATGCCCCTTTGATATATCAACAGCTCGTCACAAAGGTATATGGTGTGTTCCTAAAGCACCTTTTCTGTTAAGTACAATGTATTGTTGCCCCTCAAAGTCTGTTTTTTAAATCCCCAAAAGTAAATTTTAAGACAAATATTTTCATTGATTTTGCGCAAATCAAATCTAACTTTCTTGATAGTCCTTAAATAGTGAAACTACCGATATAATTAAAACTTTCAGAAAGAATTGTAAAGACACTATGTGCACTTATTTATTTCTTTTTTTTTTTTTTTATTTTTTTTGTATGGTTTGTTTTCCTGACTTAAAATATTTACCATTGAGTACAAGGGAATATCTCTAAACTCATCTATGCTTTACATAAAAATATCCAATCCCCCTTAAACATATTTAAAATACGATTTTCACAATTAAAAAACAAATTAAAAACAAATAATAAATATATGGCCATCAGAAATATTCACCATGGTGAACTTCATTTTCGTATTAGCTCAGTAGGTAGTGTTCGAAAACTCTGACAGATGTCTCGAGGTTTAAACCCAAGGAAGATATTTTATTTTGCACTTCCTTGTTATCCTATCAGAATCAGACTGAGCTTTTTACCATTTTCTATACAAACAAATCACATGCTGTTTTCATGTGGGGGTTTTTAATAGTTAAACAGAAAAAGATTGCGGTACAGCAACATTAATGTTTCTTTCTGATGATGCAGTCTGTGTAGCTCCAAATGAGCGTCACTGGGCGAGACGATTCTTCAAACTGTAAACATGTTCTGGTGATAATTCTCGCTTAACGAGAAGAACGTTGTTCGAGAACTTTGTTCTTGAGTTCAGAACTCACACCACTTCTAAAGCAGAAGTGAAGAAAAACTAATAATGGAATATGTTTTATGTGAACTGTCATGTTTCTTGTTCTAGGATTAAGTCTTGCCGCTAGAATGATTTATGACGCGAACATAAGAGAAGTTTTTCTTGGTGTTTAAACGCAAATGTGAAAATAGCTCGCCCCAAAACGGATATGCACAGGTGATCATGTGTATCAGAGCCACACAATAGACTAAGCACTTCAGCTTGTGCAAGCATTCAGGCAAGAGCTTTATTGAAAATCTTTTCTCATCAAAGAGTACCTTGTCCATTGTATTTCAAACCAGCTTATGAGATATACCGTACAATTAAACTGTTAACAGTCATGATAGACTTGTGTTAAATTGAACATAAGTTCTCTGTTTGCGATCGGACGCAGGCTTCTCCAGATAAGTCACTATTCGCTAAATCACACTCAGTAGAGATTGAAGCTAATTGCTTAAGTCACACTATTAGAAGCATTTCAGTCTTCATTACAAAATGTGACTGATAGTGACCCATGTAGTCAAGACGAAACCATTTGTGCAGCGGTGTTTTACACTGGCATACAGAACTGCGTAACTATCTTTATTTTAACACAGATATTTTAAACTCCTCCATTGACCTTAGTAGCACTTTCTTTTTAAGTAAGTGGTAAGTCCCCAAAACATATGAATCACTACAATGTCAGAAAATAGCTTCTTGATAAATGGCCTTGTGCTTTTAACTCTTTTCCAAAAATGTCTCAGTAGTATTGTAAACCTGGAAATAAGCATTACCTTATTGAGACTGTTTACATCGTCTTTTTCTTGTTTCCCATCTCTCTGTGTGCATAATCTCTTTACAGGCATTCAAATAAGCGTATAAGCATATATGAACCTGAATTTTTGTTCATTTATATCTGTTTTTCTCGGATCGAATGAAAATATACTTATATACACAACCACCCCGTCAGTCCAAACCTACAGGTACATGGTCTGGAACTAAATGTATTCCTGCACAATTTTTGTCGTCTTTGAGTCAAGGTGACATTGCCCTTTGACCTACTGACCCCACCTCCCACCCCAATAGCTAGGTTTCTTCACGAGTGCAATCCATCCATAAAGTTTCATCAAGGTACAACGTCTATAGCTAATATTATCATGTGGAACCATTTTCCTTCTTTAAATCACAGTGACCTTAACCCTGGGCTTTTTTTTTTAAAAAAAATCCCCGAATCAATAAGAAAATCTCTCTTTCATAAGAAAGCACACGTTCCGTATCGTAGTGCAAGCCATTTACAAAGTTTGGCCAGTACACTTAGTCTAGAACAACAGCTACTGTATCGTTCTGAAACCAACAGGGAGTAGACGGAGAGATGGACCGATACTGACATAGAAACATACACTCTGTCTTAAGGTTCCGTTTTATAGTTTCGCACTTTCTATGTAGTGTAATTTTTAAAGAAAATCATTTCCCAGGTTTTCTTCACTGGTTATCCTGGTTATTTCAAACAGGCATTGTATATCTTAAGCATTTTAAAAATAACTTTTAATTCCCTTTATTTAACTGAGTGATTGATAGGCATAATTTGGATTATAGATTATACAAGTTGGCATTACGTCATATGTGCATCTTTCAAAAGACTGCTAGCTCTTCCTAGTCATTTTCACTTCCAGGACTTCAAATGTAAACTTGAGAAAAAAATGAGCTGATAATGTTTGGATACCTTTTATATATTTTAGAATTTATTCATTGCACGTTCAGAACCTGGTATTGTCCGATCTGAAAAAATTTAATTCCTTATTTTAATAACTGCTAAAATTGGTATACATTGGACTAGTTCAGGTTAATTTTTTGGAGCAAATGGGAGCAGCCATTTTATCAGCTGTGTGCTTTAGATTGTGTATATTTTCAATAATTACCAAATGTAAGGAAATTTCAGTCACAATATATGACAGTATCATATAAGTATACCAGCATTGTCTCCATTATGCATGTTGTCAATACAAACAACTCCTCCTTATGCTGGTCCCTCTTTCAGGGACCAATTGTAATAAAACAAGAGTATTTGCTGTCTGTATTTACGTCTCCATTTATAGCTTTCCGATATATTGGTGTGTGTTTGTTGACTATGAGGATCCGGTGTTGGGATGATTTTTCTCAGGTCAAGTGCTTGGCCAGTTTCGAGGAGCGTACGTCATTCTGTATAGTGTTCACAAGACATTATCGAGCATAGATTGGTGTCATAAAATTAACCTCCTTGATTTCTTGGCATAGGGAATTCTCTGTATATACAGTCATATAAATGAGAAACAGGAAGTGTGGAGTTGGAGTTTCGTGGTGTGCGGCCTGTGGGTAATTGGAGAAAAAAAATATTTGTAGTGTTTGTGCTTATTATGGCGCTTCAGTTGACAATGACTGTTGCCTTGTGATCCTTGAATATTGAGGAAACAATGGACTTAATGCTTCGCTCACACAGTTGTCTGATTTATTCGGTAGTGAACCCATTGCGTGTACCAATATACTAAATATACATTCGCGACTTACATGGTCTAACTAACTAGTAACATGCTAGAGCTGTTGTCCTTTCGGCAGTTGCACCAGTTTCGATTTGTAGACAGATAATGTATCAATATTACGATAAAACGTGTACAAAATTTCACTAAAACTGCGATTCTGTAAAATATTTTGAATCTTTTCATCCATCGGAACTTACTTCTACATTCTGGAAAATAATAACAGCAATAGTTAATACCCGTTGTTTGAAATCATTGGGCCATTCTGTATTTTACAGAAAAACCTGGAGGAAAAGCCAGAGAATTTGCGATTGCCTGGACATTCGATACTGACTGGTATTAAAATCGAAAACCGAAAACTGGCGCTTAGTCCAGTCAGTAGCAAGTTGAGAAAGGCTTTACATAGGTTTCTTTCTCAGAATATGACAATGCCATCACACGACCCCTTTTCAAAAGCCTTTAATTATAGGTATTTCTAGATATTTGTTAACCATATAGTTATCCCTTACCGCTTGTACCGCTTTGTATTTCTGCATATGCTTTTCCCGAGGTAAAGCAGGAATAGTTGTCGTACTGCAAAGAAAACATATCGATACATCCTATTTCGTCCTCGTTAGTTATTGTTTCATCCAATTCGCTTTCAGTGAAATCAGCAGGAACAACCTCCCAGCTTCCGCAGGGATCATATTCGTCCATAAAATTGAAACTATTCATTGTTCATTCACGGAAAATGCATGTATAGCAAAGCAGTCTTCAACATGCTCATTTATGTAAACGGATTAAGTTTCTAGTGCCATACAATGAATTGAAGGTTGACTAGAAAATTTGGCCACACTGTTGTCAATGGGTTGTTTGTAAAGGACATCATTACTTCATTGACTAACTCGGTATGATATAGGACGGAAAGAAATACCTGTCGAACGATCACTAAGTAATGTACCTTGAAAGCTTGAACGAACGGTGTCGATTTAATTTTAGCTCTGTAGACAGAAACTAGAATCTCTGGCATGTCAGGTAAAGTTATATCGGGGAAATCGTGTAAGTTTGGAGCAGTTTCTGCATTACTTGCAACATGAATTATTGCAATCTGGATTACCTTTAAATATGGGATTCGTCAATTCACATGGGGGATTTTTGTGGGATGGGTGGGTGAATTTTCTCTTGCCTCTGAACCTTTCGTCTATACTAGAGGAGCAATTACTCCTATAATAAAGAATGTAATAGACATTGATCCTTCTTAAATACACTAAGCAAAGGAAACGGTCAGCAAAAGTCTCTCACTTTTGGGTTAGGCATCTATGCTAGCGTTCCCTAAAATTCCTATCTGGCAATATATTAGTCTTCTGTTTTGATAACCCTCCTGCATATGACATCGCGCAGGACTCAAAACAAGTGATATGTGGGTTCGAATCCTACCCAGAGCAGTTCGAATGAGCTGCTGGGGTGTGTATCGTGGTAAGGAGCTAAATAATCTTTCATGTCTTGATGTGTCATGAATCATCGATCAACCAATCAGTCAAGTGTTCCTTGGGGAACTGATATGGTTGCTCTATGTCACACACACACACACACACACACACACACACACACACACATATATATATATATATATATATATATATATATATATATATATATATATATATATATATATATATATATATATATATATATACATATATACATACTTTAAGTAAAGTTGTTGTATAGACACAGCCATGAAAATAAGTCAATGACATATCCTAGCATACGTTGCAAGGTAACTGATAATAATTATCTGGAATGTGTATATTGTACATACACATCTACTAAAACAAGAAAAGAAAACCATAAATTCATTTCAAAAGAAAGGAAGAAAGGAGGCTAAATCCGTTCCAACTTTGGATCTCATTCCATTTAATCGGGCCGATATCTCGATACAGGCAAACAAAGTAACTCAATCGTGAAAACAAGCAGCAAAACATACGCGACTGGCCAACGATAGCCGAAGAACTTAAATGCCAGTAGAACGTGAATATACAAGAACTAAATCAGTTCTTGTGAAAATGCCATCGCTTTCATTATGTCAAAATTGCCTTAATTTCCCTTTGATAAATTCATGGCAAATAGAATCGTTTTAATGCGACCATGTATACAGGAAAACTTTACCCTTGTTTCTACATAATTATGTTCGTATGCTTCCCACAGCCACTGAAACAATGCTCAAGATACAATAAAAAATTTACTTATGCATCTAGACCTATTAGTAAGAATCAATTGAAAAATACAAATACAAGTGCCATAGGACAGAGAAGATTGCTATTTCTCTCTCAGTACTTTCTCTTACAACAATTAATGTAGTTTAAAGCAAAATTGGTACAAACGCATTACTAGCGATCAATAAACAGAACTAAGATTTGAGCAGGATTTAATGATGTTCTGTTTCCTTTCATCTCATTAAATTCAGATTTGACTATGAAAATCAGAGCACATAAAATTATTATTTTGCATAGGAAAACACACTTGGATGTCTGAAAGCTTTTCCACATGTACATGTAAATATTAAAGTATTTAACTATCCCACATAGTTTACTCCATACAGCAAATCTGCAGAAAGAACAAAATAAAACAACTTGCACATAGAAAAGACAACAAAATTCCATATAGCCAAGCCAATTTAAAATGCACTTAGACAAACCAATGAAAATGCACATAAACAAGCCAATTAAAATGCACATAAACAAGCCATTAAAATCAGGGTTGCCTCGTTCAACTTGGGGACTGCAAATTCATTCAAAGACATAAACTGATGAGAGATTTATGAAAGAAAGCTTATGCATTATACGTAGGTGAACGGTTTGGGAAATAGTTTTATTTAGCAATAAAGACTAATTATATAAGATTATACAAAATGCTCCATTTCCATTACTGTTTTAATTTCCAGTGTGATTATTAGTCCAATACCAACCCTTTTATCTATCAGTTATATGTTGGTTATGTGAAAATACACACTTAGTAAAAGGCAGATCCGCGTTGTCTTTTTTATATATGTGTGTGTGTGTGTGTGTGTGTGTTGGATTTTTAACGTAGCTTTAACAATTTTTCAGTCATATCGCTACGATGTCTGCTGTGTGACAGTTTGTAATGATGTCTAGCAATGGGGCATCATACCGCAGACATGTAGCATCATGTCCCACCCAGTCACATTATCCTGACACCAAGCAGACCAGACCTAACACTAACCACTTAATGCTGAGCGCCTAGCGAGACAGTTGCTAGTACCATTTTCATAACTCTTTGGTATGACTAGGCCGGGGTTCGAACCCGCGACCTCCCGCATCCGAGGCAGACGCTCTATCCACTAGGCAACCGGAGTGGTTCTTTTTATGGGAACTATTTAAAATAGACTGCAAGCGAGAGAGAGAAAGAGAAATATATTATTGGTGGACATACAAGATATTAAGTGTGTGTGTGTGTGTGTGTGTGTGTGTGTGTGTGTGTGTGTGTGTGTGTGTGAAAGGTGCAAAATTGGGACATAGATGAGAATACACATGAACATATTGGGGAATACCTCAAAACGGGGACATCCTCGTTTTGCAAATAGTGGCAGAAATGGATTGCTACGACCTTACTTAGTAATAAAACCCTTGAAATAAACGTATCTTATTATTTGGTTGGAATTTTTATCACATCATACCATACACAAAACACACATGTAGCACACAACGCAAAGTTGTGTGTAGGAGTCGAAAAACCGAGTCCCGGTTTACGCGGTAAACTTCCCACTTGTCAGATAAGATGCCTTCTCGCGCACTTTGCTACCGAATTAACTATTAAAGATAGCATCAAGAAAATCTAACAGGATTCAAATCTGGCATGTACGCCGAGACGAATCGGGTCAACTGTTGTGTGTGTGGGTGGGGTGGGGGGTCAAAATTTCAAAAGGGCCCGGACTTTCCTCGAAAGGGCACCAAAGCAAAAGTCTGTGTCTATTTACTCAAAGTGTGCATAATATCCAATAAACGTGCGCAAGACGAAAACGATAGTCAAGTTATATTAGTGACTGTACATTTGTGAGTGTGCTTTTTCTAGCTTGGGGTGGGTGGGTCCGCAAACATTGTCCCCCCCCCCCATCCCTCCCTGTGTAAGGATGGACAAAAATTAAGTATATATTTGCTTTTTGACACAGAGAAGATGATCGATTATGTTTCTGTTAGTTGATAACCCACTGTTTGTAACAAACATTCGCCAAATTAGACAGATCGGGAAAGACTGATAACCGATCAGACGGTTTTTTCAAATAGAGTGAACACCACTTTGTTTTCAATAAATTTATAAGATTTAAGCAGATATTCTTCAGAACAATTACGATGGGCCAGAGACTCTAGCCATTCAGCTCTGCTTGTACATTTTTTAATTGTTACAAATATTATTGTTGTCTAATTGTAAGCATGTTTTATTATTTGAAGTTTCTTCCTGAAATTGTAACAAAGGTGATTTGGTACCTTTGCATGCAGTTTAAATATTTTTCTCCATTAAGTTTATCACTACTATTACTAATACTATTTCTACAAAATCCTCCTCCTCCTCATCATCATCATCATCATCATCATCATCAACATCATCATTGTAGGGGTGAAACTATTAATCGATACATCAATGCATCGATACTTTTGCTGTACCGATGTACATAGCGATCGTGGTAAATCGATACAAAACGATACTTACCTTGCAAGTTATTTCAATCTTCAGCAGTCGTCAATAATAATTAGTCATTTGCTTGTTATTCTTTAAACTGAGAATTCATCTGAGACAGCTGTTGCAGGCACAGGCACTCATTTTTGTTAGTTAAAACAAACTATTCAAATTAACACCAAGTGACGATATTGTCCCCACCCTACCCGGACAATTCCATGGTAATTATTTTATCCCAACAGTTTGTTCGGCATAAAGTAGTTCGGGGCTTCTCTGACCCTTGCCACCCTAGTTTTGATATTTGGATAGTTATGTTGGGGTGTAGGGTTAGAGCCAATCGTCTATCGAAAAGTTGGAATACGCCGACACCATGTGGTGTCGGCATAAGGTAGCCGCTTACTAGCAGGCCTAGCAAACTTGAACGCCCTTACATCCGGCGGTACCCACATGAAATCGATAAGAAGATATTTATTTTCTCATAAATGTCTTTAATCTTTTGACAGACGAGACGAAACTACAGCGTTGATGAAATTTAACCTGAAACATTTGCATGCTAGTCACATGAAATAAATGGTTTTAAAAATAAATTTGATTGGCGCCTTGTGTCCAAGAACAAGAATAATGTTGTAGTTTGGATCTGTATCAAGGAAGTTTTACAAATGCGTGTTTAAAGTACGGTCTACCTAGAAAACCCTAAACGGTTGACTCGCAGCGTGATTCATCTTCAGACGACGATTTCGTTCGGCAAATACTGGCTGATGACAGTCATCATGGCAATAATTTATAAATCTTTGAATGATATCAGATTATTGGAGAAGGGAAAAGTGTTAATGGATATACAAGTGGGTAATTTTGAGCCTGAAAAATTGTGTTAAATACGAGTCCGATTTACATGCTGGATGGACAAAAATTGACTGCATGCCGGTCAATCACCCTTTCAGCAAATGTAGAAAAGGCAGAATACCAAGCCAAATTAAAATATAGAAATTTAAAAGTAGAATACAATTTTCATTTCTTTTCTTAAACAAATAAGCCCTGCAGGATAGTGTGCTACAAAACTGTATATCCCTATCCCAATTAAGGTAAACTGAATAAATAAGAATTTTTAAAAAATGAAATTAATAAGTAAAGGTATTTATTTGATCAAAAAATACCCTTATCTGGTGACTAAAGTCCTGCAACTGATTAGACAGACCAGCCTTATATCGCATAAAATGTTGAATACAAATCAATGACAACTAACATGCTGTTTGTTTGTAAGTACTGTCTTGTCATTGATGAGAAAGGCATATAAATAGATGCCATGTATATGTCTGTCGGTAATCTGCATACTGGAAATAAAACCAGTATATCACATACAAGGGCACCATCTTTCGTATATTAACGAAAATGTAAATGGGTTTCATTGCCGCATAAAGTATTACCAAGAGATTTAAAGTTTCAGCCTTAGCTATTTGAAAATAGCGAGTTCTTACCGACAATATTTTCAAGCTTTAGCGCAGTTGTACACATTCGTGGTATATAATTATATCGGCACGTGAAAATATCCCGACAATTCCTTTTATTAAGTAATTTGACCGGGTCCATTTTATGAAAACTAATTTGGGCCTGAGTGGTCTAAAGCGATCCTATACCGATCACTGCCATCTCACCTCTGTCCGAGAGGGTTCGAGTCTCGGGTTCGGACCATGTGGGTATTTGAGAAAACTTTCCAGTAGCTTTCTGTGGGTCTCTGGTTCTTACCGGGGTTTTCCAGGGTTCTTCCTCCGCCAGTTATACTGACCGCCATGTATAGACTATCGCGTGCTGAAAAATGGGGTTAAACCCACGACAACAAAGAAAAGAAATCTGTGCCACCATAAAGTCTCATGAATACTGTACATAATGACGTCTGCGTCTTGTAATTATTTAATCACTGAGTTTGAGAAATATTTTCCCAACACCGACTCCCATAGTCAACAAATAATCGCTAAATTCTGACAAAGCTATAAAAAGATATGTAAACATAAATAGCACACACCCGAGCATCTTCGCTAGCCAAGGTATCGATACGTTAACCCTATCTACACCTTGGCAGGTCGAACAGATATGTCTGTGCTTCAGGTCTGTGAATTTCATTGGATGCGGCGGCAAGCCATCGCATCCAATCAAAATTAAGTTGTTCAAATTTGAACGCTGTTTCTACATAATGGAGACAAAAGGAGCAGACAACTTGAATGGACTCATAAATCAGCCATTTTTCACTGCCGGTCAGTGTTTGTATCGCTCAAATACATCTGTAATGACTTCTTTCTGGTACGTACTCATATTTTCGATGTTAAACTTACAAAGTATCCTTCTGAAGTAAATTGCCTCCACCATCTTCGGCTGACGTACAATACACCACTGTCACATGCTATAGGTTAGCTGACATTTCCTTCTGATGGGGGCAACTCATGAAATCCAATAGATGTCGCTAAGACAAAGCACTAAAATATCTGCTCGATCCGGCAAGGTATATATAGGTTTAACATATCGGAAAATTGGCTAGTGAAGATGAAACCCGAGGTATCAAAGGTTTATTACACTGTTTCATGTTTTATTATTTTTGTTTGTCAAAACCTAACCAATAGTCTAAAATGGATCATTTTAAAATATGTCATTGAATAAGTCTCTCTCTCTCTCTCTCTCTCTCTCTCTCTCTCTCTCTCTCTCTCTCTCTCTCTCTCTCTCTCTCTCTC